>JAQIWP010000710.1:0-21077 GCA_034695525.1 Euzetes globulus | reverse complement strand
AATTTTGGTTAGAAGAGCAAAATTCGGAAGGCCAAAATAGACCTAAAGAGGTCATTTGCAACTATTTTGTTTCTAAAATAAGCTTATTTCCTGGAATTTTAAGAGTAATTACTTATTTATGCAATTGTGAAAGTTTGAAGGCTTAATTCTTTCCAATAAAGAAGAAAATAATGGCGGATTTTTTAGCCGTCACTTGAAAAAGGGTTGAATTTTAACCATCATTGCCTAAAATTTCTAAATTTTACCAAAATTTTTCTAAATATTTGCCAGCTAAATCTCAACATTTTCCGTCTAGGGGGCCAAGTAAGTTAGCCTCTTGGTAACCTCTGGTTTTTCCCTTCAATAGCAAGACGTTTATCAATGTGAATGAACTTATAGCTCGAAAAACTCTTTCTGAAATCACCATAGAAACTAATGTTAGAATGTTTTCCTATTGAAATACATGGGCCGAACATGAAATTGTCCACTTCTTCGCGAATATCTTTTAAAGTCAAAGAGTTGTTCTTTAGATGAATATCTAATAATATGTCAAAAAACGCCAAATTTCGTCTCTTTTTATTCCTATTTTGTGAACAATTGCTGTTTATGTCATTCAATAGTTTCTGTTTTCGTTCGTAAATCACTCTTCGAGACAATCCGTGGAATATTTTGATATAATTTGTGAATTGTTGTCCAAATTTTGTTGAATAAAATATGAGGTCAGACCAAAGCCAGGGTTTAATCGCTCTCTTTATACAACTGTCTGCCAGTGTACTCATGGCATCAAAATAATCCTGGTAGCCATGGTCTTGTTTCCCTTGGCAATTCATCTGAATCCCCATTGCTGTCTCTGAAATATAATTTTGGTATAAATATTTGACAAAACAATTTCTTTATTAGAATCAAGATTATCCAAATGGGTTAATGATATTATTATTTTAATAGTTTAACATGAGTCAACATGCAATAATATCCAATGTGCATGAGAACAAGAGTGGACTGATATCAAAGCTATTTTTCCCCACATTTTCTGCGAGTTGTTTGACCAGAATATCTGCCTTTTCATTAAATATCGGCAGAAAGTTCTCAACCATTTTGAAACCAAAGGCCGGTTCTAATAGACTCCGCCTCTCTTTCCAATTTGTTTTATTTGTGGCCAGGCCATTCCCAAACATGGCTTTAAAAAATCGGTATTCAAAAGGTCTGCTCTAATTCGAGTTATTTTGTAAACAATCCTGAATTTTAATTCAAAAAACATTTTTAAAGTTTTTTTTTCATCAAGGCAATTTGATTATTTTTACCTTAACTAAATCCTTTCGGAATATGAAAACCTTTTTTAATGGGCCGTTCAACACTTTGAAAATGCCTTGATCACTGTAAACTATGCTCATTGCAGTAATGCACTGGTATGCAGCTTGATTAAAACAACAATTAATTGAATCCAAGAGAGATAGAAAGGGAGAGGCAGAAGGAGAGGCAGAAGGATGTTTTTCAGAATAAATTTTAATTCATTAAGATAGATAGAATTCAATAAAAATAAGGAAACAAAATCTTGCTAGAGGTAGGTTATTTGATTTTAGCTCCAATTAAAATACAGGAATTATCATGTCAAAGAAACTATTAGACCATTAATTGCAACTATTGAACTAAATCAGGCTCCGCCTCTCTTTCCTATTTGTGTCATTAGTTATCAGTCTATTCCCAGCCATGGTTTTAATAGGTTTTCATAAGGTCTGTGAAGATTTGAGTTATTTTGTAGATAATCCTAAATTTTAATTCAAAAAACATTTTTCCATTAAAACAATTGATTATTTTTACTTTAACTAAACACTTTGAAAATGCCTTGATCAACTGTAAACTATGCTCATTGCGGTAATAAACTGATTTCAGCTGAATTAAAACAACAATTAATTGAATTGAAGAGAGATAGAGAGGGAGAGATAGAGAGAGAGAGGCAGAGAGGCAGAGGCAGAAATGTATGGCAGGATAAATTTCAATTCATCAAGATAAATACAAAATAAGAAAAAAATCCTTGATTTAGGTAAGTTTTATAACTTGTTAATTAACAGTTATTTGATTTTAACTCAAATTAAAATACAGGAATTATCAAGCCAAATTTGCTGACTTACAAGCTACTAGACCATATTTGCAACTATTGAACCAAAACATATCCAAATTGCCCACAAATGGATACTTTGGAGGTGGACCTGGAATTTTAGCCATAAGTCTATTGAATCTCCGGTTAACTATTCTATTAATCAAATAGATTAACCAGGATAACAAAATTATTAATAATGAGATTAACCACATGTTTGCGTAAAACATTTTGAAACACTTATAAAGTATTCAATAGTTTAATAAAAGTCATTAGAAATATAAATGTGGTTATCCTTCAAAGTTCCCAATTAATATTCACCAGGTGTTTGTTTTATTTTAAAAAATAATTTTCAGGTAAAAGTCGTTTTACTAGATTTTATTTTTCAACACTTAAACTTTATTAAATTGATTTGAATTTTAAACATTCAAATCTTAAAAACGATCAAAAATGTAAAAAAATATTCACATTTTCAAAGCTATTTTAAAAGAAAGAAATTGCCTGGTGGGCTTTAGTTGTATGTTATAATAATTCTCAATCTTGGGAATTTTTATACAAAAAATTCTGTACTTTAGAGCTAAAAGGATCCAATTCTTAAAGTCCATCACTGCCTATCTTTTGCAGAAAACAAAGTTTGGGTCAGAAGACACACCTAGATAAGTTTCGTTTATTAAGAATCCTGTCCGTAATCATCTTTATCTATTAAAAAGCAAAAATAAATCAAATTTTTCCCAAGAATTCAAAATCAATTAAAAGTCTGACGCATTTGAATTCAAGGTTTGAAACAGTTTTAACAATAATTGATTTCAATGTCTGGAAGGCCTTCAGAATAACTCTTTTTTTAAGTCTTTTCAAATCAGAAAATTATGGAAAACTTGCGTTTAATAAACTTTCAAATAATTTTACTTTCAATATATAGCTAGGAGTTTATCATTAAATAGAATTACAAATCAGTTTTGTTATCTATTTGCCAATTAAAACAATTGATTAATTTATCATGATTGTTATCAAAAATAAATGCGAAAACACCTCATTTTATATAAAGATATTCGCACATAATATCCAATAAATTATCAGTGTCCTATCAGACCCAAGTCTCAGACACTTGGCAACCCCGACTTAGAATCAGCAACATCAGAATTAGAACTTAGTCAATGCATTAAAGGATAAGTTGGATGTCATTCACAAACTCACGACTATTGCCATTCATTTGAAGGAAAGGTCAGAAATATTTGACAAAAATTTAATTAAAAATAAGTTTGAAACTGATTTTAATTAAAATATTTGTGGAAAAGTTTGTAAAATAAGTTCTGAATTACTTGATTGCAAAGAAAGTATTGAACGCAATGCTAAGCCTAAAAAAGTGTTTCACTGTTTTTGCCTAAATGTGAATATAAGACAAAATATAATCAACACTTAAAACAACACAAATCTATTCATTTGGATAAAAGACAATTTGTTTGTGATTTCAATGAATTCAAGAAAACATTTATTAAAAAGTTACTTTTAAATTAGTAGTAGTTGTGGTAGTGGTCAGTCTCAGTGTGTGGCGGCGGGAATTATTATCATTGGTGCCAGATCTATCTTTTAAAATACATTTTTTACCCCCTTTTTTCCTTTAAAGTTCTGAGTTTTTGCCTATGAATTTCCCAATTGATATTTTGACATCTAGTTCTTTGAAAAATCATATCTTGAGTTACAGAGTATTATACAAATATATTAATGCACCAATCTTTAATACAATAAACTCTCTTTTATTAAAATATTAAATACCAAATATAATTTATTTTTTTTTATTTTAATCAAGGGTTTAATTTTATTCCCAATTTTCTGGACCTATTGTTAATGTGTCTTTACCATAATTGTTAATGATAATTTTTCTACATCTACAATGTATTTGGTCATTGTATATACATGTAGTCCATCGTAATTTCTATCCAAAGCTTCTGTAACTCATTGGTATCTTACTTTATCTAATTAACATGACCTTAACAAACCCCTATAACCCATTTGCTGATCCCTACTGTAAAGACTATAGATTTTTTAGAATGTTGGCTCCTATACAATAAGCGTCGAAATACTTAAAGTCACTTAACCTCACTTATAGAAAATCAACTGAAATTATAATAAAATTGTAAAGACTTTTAATATTTATTGAAAATTTGGTATATTGGTAAATATAATTGGTAATATATAATTATGGTAAATGTTAAATGCTGTATAAAGTATTAAATTTATATAGAAACAAAATGGAAGTTGTCGTCGTTGTATACAATGTTTAGCATTCATTAAATACTTGTTTCCACATAACTTTTCTAAAATTTAATTTCCTTAAACAGGGCTTATGGCTTGCTCAATTCACTAAATCTGGAGTCTTTGATACCTGAGCTCATATCAGACATTGTCTTAAAAGTATTGTAAACACTGTTAACAAATCAATTTTGAGATCCACCGATATTGAAATAATTTATACCTAGATGTGTCTTCAACTTGATTTACTATTTTTCTAGTTATTAAAAAAAACTAAAAATGTTACTTTCTTAAATAAAGGAATAAATTATCAGAAGCTGAGCCTTAAATATAATAACTATTAGTAATTGTAATGAGTCTGAGCGACAATTTGTGAATTACAATGATTTGATACATTGGGGGAAATGATGGAAATGTAAGAACCAATTATTGTGATGTTTTGCTTAATTGAGTTAAATCGAAAGCCATAAGTGAAAGGAATGGTTGCATAAGTGGTTTGACCACATTTATGCTGAACTAAATTGATTTGAGTCTAAGGTCTTGTGAAGCGGATTCATAGATAAAGTGGTAACTAAAAGACAGAGTCAGAGCGCAGTTTATCCACACTTCCATCAGAAAAGGTATCTCAAACTCAAGTCTCACCGATTTTCATAAGGGCTGAGCGCAGACTCTGCTCAGGTCTCATACAGTTTAGAGCCTTTGCATACAATCGAAAGTCCTTTCCTTAGCCTCTCTTTGTGTTTTCAATTTGTTTTTCCGAATTCCACTTAAATTTCAATTAAATTTCAATTTATTTTCATCCGAATCAATCAAATAATTGTCTCATTTAATTACTTCATTGAATTTTTCTGAAAAATATTGAAATATTTGTAAATAAATATGGAAAGGGAGCGCTAAATCTGAATTGTGGTTCAGTTACTCCAAGTTTTGCATTGAATCGTATTAGAATCAGCCTGCCTCATATTTTCACCTCATTCCAAAACCTTGGATTTGCTCTTCAATCATGTTTATCGGTAAGATTTGTTTTGATATCAGAAGATTCACTCGAACTGTACTTTTATCGCTTAATTCGTTCAAAAAAATTATCAAAAAGTAGAAAACAAATAGATTTTTATGTCCGAAAGTCCAGTATTTTTAGTTGAAATCAAGAATCAGAGCATAACATGAGTTGAATATAACTTCAAATCTTATTTCATTTATATCTCCTCTAATTAAACAATTATTTCAGTTTTATCAAACAAATAGCCATTATTTAGATTTCTTTCAATTTCTACAATCAATTTAAGTTTAATTATATTTTTACACCTTATTTATACCTTATTTTGAGAAAAATATCCTGATCAAATAACAAATTATTTTCATATTATTCATTGAACATGATAAATATTCCAATTAAATTGCTAACACTCTAAAATATTAGATAGAAAATGATAGTGTAGTCTTGGTCAATCCAGAAACACAATCAATAAAGTGACTTCTATTAAAAAATCCCAAATTTTGGGGAATGTTTTGGTTTTGATTTTAATGATTAGATTACAAACTATCGTCAAAGTGAACTGAGAATATCTTGCTTTTAATTTAAATACTAATACAAACAAACAATAAATAAAATGAAAAGAATTCATTTGTTCAACCAAGTTTTCCAACATTTTTAGCTCCACATTAATAATATATTCTGATAGAAATGAATGTCACTTTTGTTAAATTCTAAATTACCCTAAAATCCAACCGATAACTCGCCGCTTATCAAACAAAGTTACAGCATTTTAACAGATTTATCACTTGCGGGTTATCCAGGGCTGTGCAAGGTCCGAATAATAACTCATTTTTTCAGAACAAAACCTAGGGATATATATGGAAGGGATATTTTCAAAATGGCGGACGCAAAATCCGCAATTTTTCCTAAATTTTGGTAATTTAAAGCTTTAATTAGCTTAATTAAGCCCAATTAAGCTATTGTTAAAGTTGGAAGTTATTGTTAAAGCTTAATTTCTTAAAATAAGGTACAAAATGGCCGGGTTTTTGCCGCAAATACAAAATATGGACGCCGCGCGAAGCTCTTCGACCATTTTTCATTTTCTTAGCCTGATAGGGTATCCCCCTAGGGCCAATTTTCAAACCTAAGGGGATATTTCAGGAAATCCACCCTTGTCCACCCCTGGGGTTATCTATGTGAAAAAATGCGAGTGAAGGGGCAAATATTTTGTAAAATTGTAAAATATTTGCTATTAGTGGCTAAAATTCAAACATTTTTGCAAATAGCGGCCGAAAAATTCATTATTTTGTTCTTTATTTAAAAATTTTTTGCATTCAAACTTGCAAAATAGCCTAATTGAGCCAACTACTCTTAAATTAAGCTTAATTTAGAAAGACCGCTAATGGCCGTTTCCGACCGATTTTTGTTCCCAGAAAATGGCCCCTTAGATGGAAAATTTTAAGATTTGGCAGAAAGTTCATTTGACCTCTCTTAACGGCCCCATATTGCCTTCCAACTCGATGACCCTTGATCAAAATTCTTCGAAATTATTATTAGAATCTCTTTAAGACAACTCAAATGCATCAGATATTGATGACAACATAAACATTTACATATGCGGCTTATCTATTGGTACTGAATAGTTTTTAAATAACTATGTTTGTAAAGCTACGGTTTATACAGAGGGGGTTATCAGTGGGATTTTAGGGTAGGCATTTTTTTAGTATGTCAAATCAAATTTTGATAAAAGAATTGAATAACATATTTGTTTATTTTGTGCCTAAAATTATTTTAATTTGAATGAAAGGTGAAAAGTGTGAAACTCTTTGCGATTCGGATAAAGACATTGGAAATACTTCGGAAGCGAAAGTAAATTTCAATAATCACTACCATTTGATTGAGAGGAATACCACTGCACTCAACATAATGTCTGGCATTAAATCACTTGTTTCTGATATGAATGGCATCATTATTGCAGAAATGGTAATACTTTGAACAATTGCTCTGAAAACTGACTTAAATTGATTTGTGGTCAGGTCTACCGGTGTATGATTTGTGATGCCATTTATGAAACAATACCGGAGGTGTCCATCCACTACCAGACTAAACACATTGATCCGGATTTAACGGATGAAAAGTCAAAGACATCGACCGCCAAATCGTGTAATTCAACGAATGTTTCGTTTTTGAGTTCATTTCAATTGTCGAGTGAACCCAATTCGGACAATACATTCGAGTCTTCAAACCCTCAAACTTTAACATTTGACGTTCCATCGGGTCTGAAGACATTACACCAGCAATTTGAACGCTCTCCCAAAGAGGGCCCTCAAAAGAAGAAGAAATCATTGTCTACTAATGATCCCAAGACTAAAATCAATTTGAACCAGAAGTCAAAGGGTATTGTATTTTGAATTAGACTTGATTGTAAAGTATTGTTTAACCCCAAAGTTTTGGGTCATATTACGAGTCCGACCATAAAGTCAGGTTTCATAACCTGTGAGATTTGTGGAGCCACTAAATTCTACAAATATACCCAAAGAAGGTTCGGAGTGTACAGGTATTCCTCTAAATCAGTAGTTTGTTGCCATTGTGACAATAATATGTTTCAGTTGTGTCGGTTGCGCCAAATTCTATTCGAAATATTTGCTGAAACCCATCGCCTATAAGATGTGTGAAAATCTCGGTATTATTGACGAATATATTCTTATCTTAAGATCGTTAATAAATATTTTACCCAAAAGGGAAGTGTAATTTGAAAGCCAGTGAATGTGAGCCGAACGGCAGGTGTAAGGCCTGTCTAATTCACAAATGCAGAGCCAAATTCATAATCGATCCAAAAAAGTTGAATAAATATAGAAATGAGTCGAACGGAAGCAAAACCAAACAGTTTTTAAACAAAGACACGAATAAAAGTATTAAACCCTCGAAGTCTTCGAATAACGTTTCAATGGAGTCTAAAACAAAAAGTAGCTGCACATTAGCCAAGTCTAATAAGGCTGAGACCGATATCCCTCACATAAAATCCAATACATCTTTGATTACAAATAAAAAATGCAAATCAGAGAGAATCCAAACTAAGAATAACAACGAAAAAAATGGGTCCAATAAAAAGAATTCAAACATTTGCCGGCCTTCGAAGACAACGGTCCATAAAACCACTGTTTTGGTCAAATTGAAGAAAAATTCACAGAAAACGAGTGAACTCGAGTCGAAGAGAACTCGAAATCAAATGTTTTGTGGAAAATGTTTTGGTTCTAAAGGAAAAGACTGCAATCATTGCGGAAATGGTTCGGAACCAAACAAATTCAAGAATAGGGATAAAACACGACTTGTGGTCAAAAGGACTCATTGTTTGACTCGAAGTAAAAATAAATAGAAATCTTTTTCAAACAATCGGTTAATGAAATCTATAATGCATTCAAATTATAATCACTTCATTCTAAGTCATAGTCTATCGAAACTCTGGAACTAATTCTTCCTAAAGTTATGTACAAAAAAAGAGATATTTATTTTCAATTATTTAAAACTTAGCCATCATTTAATTTAATAGTTTGTCATCAGATCTGTCGATAATCATATCTTTTTCCCTATTTTCCAATTAATCGATTGGTTTATACAAACAATTAATGTATAAACTTTTAAGGTATGCAATCGTTTAAATCTTATTTAAATATAGAATTTAGGACTTAATCAATGATTATCTCAATTATTTAATTCGATATAAATATTAATATAACTTTATTTTTGTGTATAAATCTGTCGATTCTGAAAATATATTCTCTATTTTTTGTTTGATTGATAAATAAACTATTCGTTATGTGTTTAATAGAAATTAATAAAAAACTGTTCCTGGAACATTTGAACAAACCAAATGATTTAGATTAGATGGTGTTCAGTGGCGCACCGCTTACTGCAAATCATTTATTGCGAGATCAGAGTTTAGGAAACATTTCAAAATTACTATTCAGTTATAAAAATTTAAGAATTCATTTATTTGTTTGTAATAATTGGTTAAAAAAGTAAACTAATAAAACAATTAGAGATTAATCAGTATATTCTGAGTTATTCTTCTGGAGGGCCGGACTACTCATTGTGGGGATGACTGCAGATTCAGATTCATCGAAACCATTTTCCTCGTCTCTGATAATGGATTGCATGTCATCACAACTGGAGCTTCGAATAAATCCTTTTCTTATAAGAAAAGGTCGAATAAAGACATTATTGTATAAAAACATTCCAATCAACAAAATAGTGAATCCAGTGATTTGAATGTAAGTTCTTTTTGACAACTCTTCCCAACCGATGGATAGACTGAAGATCCAAATGACAAAAGTTCGAATTGAGTCCAAAACAGTTCTGGTGGTCGCAGATATCTGTTTCGTTACACTAATGCCCGCGAAGTTGAAGAACGAAATGCTGACAATTGTTCCTAAAAAGTAAAGTATAATTTCAAATTGATTGTAAATATTGATCAAGTTTGAAAATGTGGTGCCTCACCACAGAGAGCAGCGGCCACTTCCCAGTTATTCTTGATTTGATATAAGCCATCGATAGCGTCTTCCATCTGTCCGTTTGGATTGTCGAAAATCATATGACCGGTCGGTATGTAATACATTGGGATCAATAGACCCGAAAGAATAACTGCACCGAATAGTCCCTCCCAACCGACCGCTTGAAGAGGTGATACATTACGTCCGGAAACAAATTTTTCTTCGACAACCATTTGAGTGGCGGTTATTATTTGTGCCATAATTATCAACAGATCCCCTCATTTTCAAATATATCATTAGTTTTGATTAAAAAATAAGTTTAATTTACCGGTTATAACACTACTGGTTCCTTTTGTAGACCCACCACTCGAACCAAATACGATATCACTCGTCCCTTAAATTCAGTTTTATAGACATTAGTTGTTTTAATGATATACTTATATTTGACTCTTAATCTTAAATTTAATGGTGTTCTCAATCCAACAGAACATTCAACAGTTGGTTATAATAGGTGTAATCCTGATTTCTAAACAGGATTAACTTATGCAAAGTTTTCAACTGGTTTAATCTTGTCAATTTGGGTATTTGTCAATTGGTTTAAATTGAAGCCCAAAAATATATAGTAAAATATAATTGAAATAAACGAACCGACAATAGAAAGGCCTAACATAACGAACAATATTCCGATCCATTCATATTTCTTAAGCTTTCGGTTGAGAAAAGCAACGGATAGTAGTCCAGTGAAGATGATGAGCGCTCCCCTCAACATTTGAAAACTTGAGGCATAAGTCAAGTTGAGGCCGATATACATCAAAGAGGTGGCCGTCATATCACAGAGCGCTGGCGGTAAGAATATTAATGGACTGAACGAATGAGAACCACTTATGGAAGGGGGTAATTGTTCGTCCGTATAGTCCTTTCTCTTATAATAAAAGTACAATAGTTTATACGCCAAAAGACATGTCAACTCTCCTATAAACATTGACACCGCCTGAAGGAAAGGGTGATTAAACAGTTTCTTTTGTCCATCCCTTCCGACTGATTCGGTTATATCAGCCCATCTGTGAGTCGAATAATTGATTATTAATATATATAAATGCAAACACAACTTACTTAGTAGCCAGGGTATTAATCGATCCAGTTATAACCATAAGAATTGCCAAGAATACCTGATATTTAGACCATGCCATTTCCACTCAATCTAGTTATTTTGATTAACCTTTGGTTGAGAGAAAAGTTCGACAATTAATTGAAAACAATAAACGCCCTAAAAATGATTGTCTTTGTATTTCTATGAACTGTAACTTTTGATTATTTTTAGTTATTTGCAGTACAGTTCAAACCATTTTACTGGCTTATCTATATCGAGTGATCTAGTCTAAACTCAATTCATTTGTTGCAATTTCACAGTATTTTACGTTGAATGTAAAGTTGAAAAAAGTTTAACATTATTTTAATCAAAATGTGTTTCAAATTTATTTTTTAATTATATTAGACTTCCCTTTATTTAAATTTTAAAGCAAAGATTACAATGAGATATGTATTGGCATTGATTTTACAAAATTTTCAAACTTTAGCTAAACTTTTAGACAAAATCCCAACTAATCCTCACAATTGTTTCATTAATTTTGCAAATAATTGCTTTAATTTGAAAATAGATATAAATTTAAAACGAAAAACGATGACATGATTTCATGACTGAAATATTTAAACCGCAATGTCATGAAAATAATGTTATTAAACAAAAGCGATTAAAATTATACGAATTGAGTCATTCATTAATTTTGAGATTCAATTGACAGTCGAGTCACTCATTTAAATTATAATTGGATTATAAATAAAAATACTTTATATAATTAAATAGATTTCTTATGAAAATTCAATAATTAGTTAAATATAAACTCAAATTCAAAATATATGGAAAGCTATTCGAAGTAAAGATCCGAAAGATTTGTGTAAAACAATCAAAACATTATTAGGAGTTAAATATAATAACAATAATAAGTTAATTAATATAAAAATTAGTCAAATGTTTGTGAGGACTAACTCTTGTCAAACATTAATAGAGATTTATTTTTCTGGTTATGGTTTTCCTACACATATGACAGGTCTTAAGAGTTTGAGCGCAATTGAAGCAGGCAGAGTGGCCGCAGAGGAAGGCCATTCTCAGTACCCCGTTGTGGGTGTAGGGGATCATACAAATGGTACAACTGTTCGCTTCCTCGATCTCTGCGATCTTCGACTCCAAATACTGAAGCCTTTCCAGACTAACCTTTTGGTTGATTTCTTTATTACTGTTGTTATGATTAGTTATATTAGAATTACTATTATTACTAAAACTATTATTATTACTATTATTACTATTATTACTAGTATTTGTCGATTTGCCGATCGAGAGGTCACTGATATTACTTTCGACTAACAGTTGGTTCGTCTGTTTAACTGATTTGGATTCAACCAATTGGTGACATTGGACACACTTTTTGATTCTGACGGAACACAAGTGACAGACGAGGGAATGGCCGCACGGCTCGAACACTACCTCTGCTTTCAATTCGTTGCATAAAATACAGTCATTTGTTTGACTTTGATTTGCCACAGACTTATCATTACTGATGTCAACACAACCAATGGGTGTTTCCACAGATATTGTTGACTCACTCTCTGATTGGGTGACAGTGGGCTCGTCAGAGGCTGTGCGCAGAGCCCCAGTCCTCTGCTGAGTATTGTTTGGGCGCCTAATTCGTCGTTCAATCAAACCTGAAATAAACTCTTTGGCCAAATCATAATTAAATGAAGGGTTGGGCTCAGTATCAGTCGATTTGGCCATTTCTAACATATCCATAGCTGTCTTTCCTCTTCTATTCTTGACATTAATGTCTGCGTTGGCCTCTTGTATGAGAAAACAAGCGATGGATAGGTTTGTGTTAAGACTTAAACCAATTGAAGACAAATTATTCAAAATCTATTGAATGACAAACAATTAATTCCTAAAAAGTGACTCAAAACAGACTAACCTCTAAAATGATGGGTGAATTCATGATAACTGATTCGCTTTTGGGAGGTTCACGACATTTAGTTAAAGCCAAATGAAGAGCACTGTCGTTGTCTTCATTGAGGATATCTGCGTTGGCCCCCAATCGGACCAACAGTTCAATGATGGCACAGTGGGACTGACCCACTGCTAACATTAGCGGAGTTTGTTTACGATTATTGACAATATCGATATCTGCCTGTCCCTGAGTCACAAGTGTTTCCACAATCTGGTAGTGACCATTCAGTGCTGCCAAATGAAGGGCCGCAAAGCCGTCCTCTTTCTTGCAGTCAACTAATTGTCGCGATTTTGTGATTATTTTTTCAGTCGCGAAATGGTTTCCTTTGAGGGCCGAGTGATGCAAAACATTAAATCCTCGTCTATTCCTAAGACTGAAATTGATTCCCGGAGAAGATATGAGGGCATCGATTATCTCTAAATTGTCCACTTTTCCGATGGCATCGTGAAGAGCAGAGTCGCCGTAAGAGTCCAATAGATTGCAATTACAGCCGTATTTCAAGAGAACGCGGACACAGTTTATGTGATTCTTATTGACTGCGATGTGAAGACTTGAACAACGCGTCCGATTGACGACATCAATATCTGAACCCTTTCTCAGTAATAGCTCTATTATATCACTTTGATTGCCGAACGCCGCGTAATGCAGAGCAGTGTCGCCCTCGTCATCGCGCAGATTGATATCAGCACCCGATTCCAGAAGCAGAGATACGATTTCTATGTGTCCCTGGTGTGCAGCAACCTGTAGGGCTGTTTTTCCCGAACTCTTGTGGTCAACACATTCGGGATATTTGTCGAGAATCAGTCGGACGGCATCAATACGTCCCTGAGCTGCCTCTCGTGCTAAGCTCTCTTTGTTCACTCTTGATGAAGACACAGAAGTGAGTGAAGAGGAAATCTCTTCCGACTGGGAAGTGGACGCCTGAATGGGTTCGTGCTCTAAAAGATTTCCTAGACGTGAGTTCGTGTCTTCTCGTGTCGAGGGATGCGATATCATTGTATTATTCATTTCGGTGGCAGAACCCGGCATTAGAGATACACACAGAGGGTTAAAAGTCCAGGTCTGACCGTCGACTGTCACCCTCAGGTCATGATCTTCATATACTTTAACGATTTTGCCCATTTTCCCGATGGCGCCCAACATGTGGTCATTCCATTCTCCGTGAGATTTCTGGAGTTCTTTGACTTTATTGATGTCATCACAAATCTTAACGATATCTCCGACAGAGTATGAGATGACTTGACTCAAGGCATTCGGATTGAATGTCCATCTGTTGTGACAGCCCTCGAATTGAACTCTGATGTCGCCCTTATCAGTCACTCGATGGACAGTCCCAATATGACCGATAAACTCAGCCATGCGTTGGTTCCAACCGCCGTGTCCTTCTTGGAGACATTTCAGTTCATTGACGTCTTCGATGATCACTTTTACTTTGTCGCCTACGTTGAAGAGAGCGGTTCCACTATTTCTTTGACTTTCGACAATAGTTGATGCGGTTCTTGCGATAGCCATTCGGTTCACGCCTTCAATTTGTTGTCCGAGAATTGGTAAATGGTTTCGATAATATTGGGGTCCGGGAGCATCGGCCACATATTTTAGGTCGACTTTGCCCTTATGTCCGATCCGATAGACATTAGTAGAACCTGAGGCCCACATAACGTTAGCAACACTTCTTCGGGACTCATTATCCCAACCCCTTAAATCAATAACTTTGCCGACTTTGCCCTCTCCACCTGTTCAAACACAACAAATTAAGGAAATGAAGAAAAGGCTAATACAAACCATCTTGGTTAGCCCAATCCCAGTCGTAACCGCGTATGACTCGGGCGCCGACAAATATACCCCGGGATTGGATCTTAACGTTGTTTTTTGAGCTCCGTTTCGACATTTCGACACTAAATGGGTTTCAAAAGTCATTGGAATTCAATTGCTATAAAAGTGATGTCAAACCCGGGAGAAGACTGGGTCTCGAATCGAGCGAACGGGTGATTCAGATCGTGTTTGTCATTCATATAGCAAAGAGTGCAGAGATCGACGCCCTGACAGACCAAACACTTCCATCTTATGCCAGCGATGCCGTGCTTTTTACAGGCGTTACAAATGATGTTATAGTGTCGGACACCGACCGTCGCGTTGTCGATGATTCTCAAATCAAATGCGTTTTGATATCCGATCCGGTAATTGGTTCGGGACCCCGAATCCCACTGAACCACAACAGTCTTATCTGGAGTGGTGTGAGATCCGGGTCGACCCACTTCTACAACTGTCCCGCAATGTCCTTCGCCATCATCTGATTTCAATAGAAGTCCAAATGTTGTCAAAACCAATACAAAAGAGTTGAAGACAACAAACCCTGATTCGACCACTTCCAGTCCGGGCCCCGAACGACACGTAGTCCGACACTGACCTCCATTGCCACCAATTAATCAATTATTTGGTTAATTAGTGCGAAAGTATTTGTCACCAAAAGTGATGAGAAAATCAAAATCTTTTTATCTATTTATCAGTCATTTAGAAAAAGTCGGGAAATATTTTGAATTAAAGCCCAGAAATCGGGAAATTCCGAAAAGAGTTGTCGTTTCACTTATTCTCTGAGTAATTGTTAATTATTTTTATTTGACTTTATTTAGTCTTATGTTTTCTCTTCATTCAATTCAAGGATGATTTGCTTTTGAGCACTCACTCAATACACAAACCCATAACATACCACAAACACTCCTTATTAACAAGCTCTTTATTTTATCCATCAAATTATGTTTATTATCATTTAAGTTTATATTTTGCCGTTAAAATATATTTTATATATTAAGAAATTGTAATTAAATATCTTTTCAATTGAAGCAAGCAACTCTAGTTGATGTGAATGATAACTTGCTTTTACTGTATTATATTTTTTTAACAACGGCTCAGTTTGGGTTAAACAAAATACTAGTCCCGTTGAAAATTCAAACTCCTGCATTTGACCCTTTCAAATTAGAAAGGCAAAGATGATGCAAGTTTATATTAGAATTTTGTTTCTTTATAATTCATTTATATTTCGATAATTAGAATAAGGAATAAATAGAAGGACTTAATCTTGATTGTTATTATTAGTTAATAATGTTAATAATAAATAAATGTCAATATTGATGTGAAACGAGAAATATAATCAGGGAAGTTGAACTTTATTATTATTTGAAAAACAAAGATAACAAAGTTCAGCTTGTCGAAAAGAAAGGTTTAGAGGACCTTACTTCTTTATATTTATCAAATAGATTGTGTTTCCATTTCGTAATTATCTTTAATGAAAAATTCTCCAAATTCATGCCTTTGCTAATTAATAAGATTAAGTTATTAGTATGAAGTAGGTCAAGTAATTTTAACCCAATCTTCTCCAGTCTGCGCTCAACTTCTTTGATTTACCAGAAGTTAGAAAAACTTATTATTTAAGTAATATTTGAATCAGTGTCATTTGAAGTATTATACAATGATAGTTGACTATTGAATTAATCGAAATGCAAACTAAATTTATTTAAATTGAATCTAATGTACTATAAATCAGTTATTCATTTGGTATAAAAATATATGTTTATAACGCTATTTAAACTATAAATAAAATTGTATTAAAATTTGAGATAAAATTAAAAACAATTAAAATTTGAGTCAAATTTTGCAGTAAATATGTTTCAAAGTTTAGGTTCTAATTGAGAAATGAGTGATTCGGAAATGAACTCATTGATGACGGCGCCCACATTCTCAGGATTATTCATATGCAAGTGATGACTACCGTCCAGAACAACATCTTTGAAAATACGACAATTATTTTGATAGATTTGGTAATATCTGTTGCGTATTTGGTCGGGAACGTGATATGGGGTATGTTTGGCCCGAATCACAAGCAGATCACACTTCATATGAGACATGAATTTAGTCATTTGGTCGTCAGTGGGCGGCGGATCCAATGACGGCACTTTCAGACGAATGTCCCGACTGAAAGTCAGGCCCCACTTCTGCTTCTTAGTGCCTCTTTTCATGAGTATGCGAGCACTTTCATCATTGAGGGAATTGCCATGAGCTTCCATCATCCGGCGAAGAGCATCCACCTCAGAATAGACCGGAATATTACTGTTTTTCTCCGGATCCTCACTTAAATAAGATTCATATTTCATATGGATTTCAGTGATCTTCTCGACCTTTTTGGCCCAATTGTCACCATGGTAAGTCAATGGCTTAATTATATCAATGGCTATCACTCTGTCCACTAAATTAGGATAAACGGCACCAAACAATAGAGCGAAGTGTCCGCCTATTTGTCAGACAGATTGAGACAAACTGACATTTATTGCGAATAACTCAATGAATGACAAACCCTGTGAGTGACCAATGATTGTGAATTTCTTCCATTTCAAGTGGTCGACCACTCGTTTCATTTCAAGTAAAGTATGCCATCGACCGTATTCAGACCCTGGAGGTTTATGGGAGGAAAGGCCGACTCCCGGCTCGTCGATGGCTACGACATGCAAATCATTTGGTTTGAGAATATGAGGAATGAGTGGATCGAAAGAACCGGAATTGTCTAGCCTAAGGTCCAATAAATGCCATAATTGAACTTGTTCAAATATATAATTCATACCATCCATGAACTGCTAAAACTGGAAGTCCGTTAGGATTTCCCCATTGTTTGGCTGCTAAATGTCCGTAAGGAAGACCAAATCTGAGCTCTTTTGCTTCAATTGTGTTGATGTGATCCGACTTTTGAGACATCTCTTTGATAAACTGTCTTCTCACGACTTTCGGCAATTTATGAGCATTTATGCCATTCATTGAAGAAGTGTTGCGTAAGAGTCGAGAAATATTTGAAAACCCAAACGACATACTAATGAATGAATTTCGAAATTTTTGTTAAACCGATTAATAATAAAAACCAAATAATTGTATTACTATTTTATTACTATTTTATTGATTTATCATATGATTCATTAATGAAGTGAAGAGACTTCAAATCTTATCAAATAAACTTTGGTTAAGTGATGCAAATGTAGGAGTAATGTAATGTGCCATCAAATGACATAGTTTTATATAGTTTTATCCTGATTATGTCATTTGTTGACGATTCAGTCCAAGAGTACACCCAATCACCGGTTACTCTCTGGTAACCATAGAAACACTGTTTAATATCAACAAAACATGTTTTTCAGTCTTGATTTTTAAAACAATTTAAGTTTTCATTGATTTATATTAATGTTAATCTAAATTGAAATTAAGAGATCTTGGAAATGTTCAAGAACACATTCCAAAGTGGCTTTCTATCTGTTCTCTATAGCATCGGATCAAATCCGCTTCAGATTTGGGACAAAAAAGTCAAAAATGGGTCCATTAAGCGGATTACAGATAACGAAATCCAGAGTTTAGTCATTGAGATAAGTGGTGCCAATGTGTCCACCACTTACATAACATGTCCGCCCCAACCTCGGGCCAGTTTAGGCATCAAATTGCCATTTCTGGTCATAATCGTCAAGAATATGAAAAAGTATTTCAGTTTTGAAGTCGAGATAATGGATGACAAACAGATCAGACGTCGATTCCGAGCCTCAAACTTTCAATCGGTGACTCGAGTCAAGCATTTCATCTGCACAATGCCCTTACGTCTGGACGAGGGATGGAATCAAATCGGATTCAATTTGTCGGACTTCACGAAGAGGGCGTACGGAACCAATTATGTGGAGACACAGCGCCTGACAATTAACGCCAACTGTCGTCTCCGACGCATATACTTTGCCGATCGGCTCTATAGTGAAGACGAGTTGCCCCCAGAGTTCAAACTGTATTTACCCATCACTGCAAAGACCTGATCAATGAACCCCTAATTGAAACTTCATTTGTTTTAATGTATTTAATGCTTGCTTTGAAAATCAAATAAGAATTTAAAAATGACAATACTTTTAGTTCTGTCCACTCAATAAATGATTGATCTGTTTCTTCAAGTGCTGGACCTCTTTATGTGCTTTGAAAAACTTCTTATTTATTTGCAATAAAATATTTGTTTAATAAAAATTAAAACTAATTCAAGGGTCGATTATTTAAGGCTTTTATTAAACTTGAAAAATAGGAATTAAAGTGTATTTAGTGTTGGTAGTTGTGTGAGCACATGATTTCAAATTATATAAGTATTTCACTTTATTAGTTGTGCAAAAGTAAGTGAAATACTTTAAATAATTTGAAAGCAATTAAAGTATAAAATAAGAAGTGAGTCCTTTCCGTCCCATTAGTCGTCGCTTTAGTCGAATTAAAGTGAAAAACACTTGAATTAAAAACTTTAAATAAAAAGCGTTTATATTTGAGAGGAGAGAAGTATATGAGTTGTGGTAATATGTAAGTGAAGAGGGACTAAAAATCAATATATAATATGACTGTTGTATGTGAATGAGTGTATTGTGTGGTCTGATGGGCACAACATCACAACTGAGTGCTAAACGTCACCAAAAATTTTGTTGATTTCATTATTTATTAATTTATTGCAATCAAAGACAAACCAGTGATGGGTTTAACCATTTCGAGTCTTTTCACCCGAATGTTCGGTAAAAAGCAGGTCCGTATTTTGATGGTGGGGTTGGACGCGGCGGGAAAGACAACAATCCTGTATAAACTGAAATTGGGAGAAATCGTGACCACAATTCCCACGATTGGTCTGATATTGACTTAACACTCATTTGTTTAAACATTATTTCATTGAAATTAGGTTTTAATGTGGAAACCGTTGAATATAAGAACATCAGTTTTACTGTTTGGGACGTCGGAGGACAGGACAAAATCAGACCCCTTTGGAGACACTATTTTCAAAATACCCAGGGATTGATATTTGTTGTCGATAGCAATGATAGGGAACGGGTCGGTGAAGCCCGAGAAGAGTTGATGCGAATGTTGGCCGAAGACGAGCTCAGAGATGCCGTTCTCCTCATATTCGCCAACAAACAGGTATTGACTGAGACCTCAATTAATAAGGATTCATATAATTGTCAATTTAGGATTTGCCGAATGCCATGAACGCCGCTGAAATCACCGACAAACTAGGTCTTCATTCGTTGCGCAACCGGAACTGGTACATCCAGGCCACCTGTGCCACGTCCGGCAATGGCCTCTACGAGGGACTCGATTGGCTCTCAAATCAACTCAAAAATCAATAGAATTTTCCGCACATTTTATATACAAATGTTTTTTAATTAATTTTAGAAAAAAAAAGAGGAATTAAACGATTAGTCGTTTGAGACAACACTTTATGTCTTAAGTTATTTCAATTTTTAAACTGTAATATCAATTATAATATCTTTTAAGTTATTAACTTTTTTGATGCAAAAGTTGACTAAAATTTATTTTCTATTTAAAGTCAAAGAAATTCAATTCAAATGTGATTTATTTTATTTTTTGAATAAATTCAAATTTATATAACATTTCAATTGATTTCTCATCTCTAACACCGGTATATCGATAATCACTCTAATGGGTATTCTATAATCAAGAATAAGATTTCCTAGCTATCGTTTAAACATGCTGAATTATTAGCAATTGATGTCTATATCTATTTCCGACTTTGACGACGTATAGAAAAAAAGAATAGAAATCGGGACTCACTGTAAAACAAAGTCAACTCAACCTATCTCTTTTTTTACCAAGAAAAAGACCAAGATACCAATGTTGCCGTTGTCTTTTGCTAGTTCATCAACTTTAAATAAATTTCAAATCCAATAATAAATGTTATTTGTGAAAAGTAAATGTAACAAGCGTATAATTATTTTGACTAACCAACCAATGATACTGTTTTCTAGGTTCTAATCAGAATTTTATTTGGTGAAACTCGATATACATAATTAGGAAAATTGTTCAATAATCATAAACATTATTTTTAATCGTTTACAAAAATTTGACTAGAATGAAACCAAGTTTATAAGTAATAAAAACTCTACACTTTTAGCCAGTTTTAGAAAATCATAACTACGAGTACAAGAAGAGCAGTATTGAAAGAAATTTCTCCAAGTTATATTATTTGACTCCAGATTAGACTTCATATAAATAATACATTTTAAAAATAAAAGAATGAGTCCCTGGATAATATTACAAGTTAAAATTTATCAAATGTATCTTTTGACCCCTTTTTATTGATACCATATTACCTCACATAGAGCGGCATGCCGGTATAAGTGAAATTGACCATTTTCTCAAAAAAGGTTTTATGGTGTCTACCGGCATGCCGGTATAAA
>JAQIWP010000709.1:0-21081 GCA_034695525.1 Euzetes globulus | reverse complement strand
ATCTTGTCTTATAGAGCATTTTTGGCCATGCCAATATCGGGTTTAATTGTGACCATTCGCAAAAAATAGTTATACTGGTCCATTCTAATCAATTAGTAGATTCAGAATATATCAAAATGTTTAATTCTGGCTATATCTTCATCCAAATTCTACTATTTAGTTATAAAGGAGTTTGGTATGTTTTTGTGGTGGGAACTTTATAAACTTGTAAACTGAACTCTTTCTGAACAGCATGTATTTGTTTGAATGAAGCCCAATAGAGTGCGCTGCTGTTATAAAATGTTGCCATCAGCATAAACCAGACAGTTTACAGACAATTCCATGCAAAGCCTATACCAGAGCACATCCTATACACGAGTTTTAATGAATATTTCTAAATTCTCTTTAAGACACTTAATTAAAGACTGATTCAAAGTTTCCAACTGTTTTTCATTTAAATGAATTATATTTTAAATGAAGACAATTATCCGAACAAAACACAAAACAATAAACTTTGACTTCATTAGGAAATTGTGTCAAAACTTAAACGTTTTATACCTTTGATGAGAGGCTGACTGAAATAATTATTTAATTTAATGCTAATTCAATCTTCAATTTCTCTAATTTCAATGCAATTTAAGTCTTTAATTGTCGTCTTTCTATTGAATGCTGATTTAAAAATTTATTTTCAAGTAATTAATTCGACTTAAATTATAATTATATTCATTTAGTTGTTTGCTTTTGGTCAACGGTTCGAATGGCACCGAGTTTTGACTCTTGGCATAAAAAGTTATTATTCAGAACTGAAATGCCATCAGGTTTTCCAATCTTGTTTACTGTGTTAATCGAATAAGTAAATTATTAATCATTTAATGGAAATGTCATATTTGAGAAGCAAATTATTTGACTTTGAAATCAATACCAAAATATATATCAATAAATATTCGTCTAAATTATTAATATTGAATCATTATTATATATATTGTAAAATTTAGATTATCGTGCAAATAGTCTTGCAAATAAGTTTAAAACGTTATTTTAAATAATATTTCTCATTGTTCTCATTAAAATATATATTTCAATCTATAGATAAATACAAAATTGGCAATAAGGGCATAATATACCGGTACACTTCCGAGGTCGAGAAGTTGCCAGATTATCTTCCTTAAATCTGGAAAAAATTTCAATGCAAAAACCCTTAAAAATAAAAGAATTTTCATATATCATTTTGGATCATTTTACCAATTCCTTGAATATTGAATAAATGTACAAACACATTTATTTGTTGTCAATTTAAACTTGTCTTTACATCTCTGATAGTGAATAAGTAATTATATTAAAATTAAGAGAAATTTAAAACTACTTTTTGTGAATTTTTCTAAAGAATGTTCAGTTAATTAATTCTTTGGTTATATAAACTTTTTTAACATAATTTAACGAATTATAGTTTATATTCAAAAGGATTACAAACTTGACTTCAAGTTAGTTAAGTCTGTGCTGTAATGAGTGCCTATACCTGGCCTAAGGTGTCTCGATTAATGACGACACGATTGTATTTTACAATTCATTATAAGCAGGGAATGTGCGGACCACTCATTAGAAGGAGATGGCCTTTCAATATAGCTCTGCCTCTAATGGCTACTGAAAAATACGAATTAATATTACTTTCAAATTAAGAGAAATTATAAGCCATTAAACATTAAAAAAAATTATTTAATCAAAATGTCTGATAATAAAGCTTTTTTACAAAAAGAAATTATTTTCAAATTGATTTACCGAGTCGGTTTTTGACAAGGTTCATGCAAGGACTTGAAATGTAAAAAACGATTAAACATGATTTGCTTGCTTATCTTTGAAATTCCCATTTATCTAGTTTTCTTTTTGTTCTCATAGACATTCGAGATCAATTACATGTCTCAATTTAATAAAATGAACAAGTTTTATTACACTTGTTTTAAAGTAAAAAAAAGTTGAAAATTTTATATTTTGCATTAAAATCAAAATTAAACTTTAATTACAGATTTATTTTACTAATAATGCAGTCATTCGTTAAGTAACAGAGGAAAGACACCAATGATATTCCGGTTCTTAACTATTTTCCCTTTTATTGAGTTGAATCCTGGAAAAATATTTGAAATAATTTATTTTTTAGAGCCTGCGCTCAATTTTCTCATCAGATTTTAGGTTCTTTTGATTTTCGAATAGATTTTGCAAAATAAGTAAATTTTTTGATTAAAAATCTTTTAATAAGAAGTAAAGTGAAAATTTATGCCTCGATTATCACAATTATTGCAATTTTGGAAAATTAAAAAAAAAATCTTAACACATATAATGATAGTGGTCTTAACTCATCCAAATATTTTTAAATCGACTGAAAATTTTATGAACATAATACTGATCTGATGTAAATTCAGTTAACGATAATTAACTTGAAAACATTTTCCTCTAGTTTAAAAATAAAGCAATACATTCTACAAACATCCGTTTGAAGAATTGGTGGCAGAATAAGAATTATTGGGTCTAAACTCTGTTCAAAGCAATAAGTCTTTGATTGAATTTGCATTAAAAGCAAACCAATGGTGTGATTGGAGGCCAAAAAAGTGAAAGTTTATAATTAGTGAAAGCAGTCATTTTACAGACAAATTATGGGACAGAGACTAAAAATAAAAAGAAATTTATGTTTTCGATAGAAATTGACTTTTAATTGATGATTCATTATAAGCGAGTTTTTTGTTGTTAGCTCTCAAGTGTTCAAAAGTGAGAACGTAAGGCAGTTATCGAAATGAGTGCTTTTACACGAAAGGTCTGCTCCTCTGGTCCTCATTGGATGTGTTGGTAGTGGTGCCTTTGCTGGCAGTGTTGGTTCAATACATAAAAATTAAAGATGAGAGACTCACGATCTGTAAAAAATGCAAACCGATGCTTATGCGATGCCTGTGCAGATCGGAGCGTACTGTAGCAGTGGTTGCATGTGAAAGGTCAGAGGGCACATACCCCGAAATTCCTCCTGTATTTTGCACTACAGCTCACTTACTTAATAGTGAAATGAAAAATCAAAGCAATTGAAGGCAATATCTGTTAAAAGTTACATTTCGTGATCAATCTTAAGGGTTTATTAGCGAATCTTATCATCAGTTGTTTCGGGAGAACCGGATTTAATCTTTTTCTACCGACTCTCGGACTACAAACGAAAGTCAAATTTCTCCTGTTTTTGGTAAATATTTGATTTCTAATAAGGAATTTCTAAGAAACCTTTTGATAGCAAGTCATTAGCCCAATGGCATTGAGTCGAGAGTCAGTCCGGCCATAAATAACAGAACAGCACAACACACACAGCAATAGAGTGAAGCCAATGGCAAGCAATCACACCTGCATTTGCACTCTATCTGACATTCTTTGCAGAGTTAATCCCTCAATAAATAGATGTCTTAAAAGTTTTTACTTTAATCAGTTTAGACAACTTCTTAAATGTTAAATACTAACGACTTTTTCATTTGAAATATTTATTTGAACACAACTTATGGTTGAACTCCCATTTGGTTCCCATTTAGAGCTCAAAGGAAAAAATTCCTTTAAAATAATATTAACAAAAATTAATTAAAAAAATATTTTTGATTTTTGATACTAAAAGCTATTAAATTAAAAGCACTTCAAACTTAAATGACTAATCGTCTTAATTCTGATCATATTTTTGAAAAACGTGACATAAGATGAGAAGTGAATGTAATTGATTGGTTTGCAGCAAATCTTGTGGCGACCACTGAGACATTGCAGACATTTTTTCTTAAGAAATTCTCAATTTTTAGCCAATAAGACAGATAAATATTTTTCGAGTCCAGAATATGACTTGTGATCCGTGTTCTCCAAGTTATGTGAGTTGTCTGTCTGTTTAATTGATTTCGATGAGGTCTCAGGTCTGAGCCAAGAGTTGCGGCAAATCATGTTTTAATTCCAAGTTTATGACATCTGATGTCTATTGAATAACTAAAGTGACTGGTATTCAGAAATGCCAAACTGGTTGGGCTACCAGTTTTTCTCCTGGATAATTATCGCGATGTCGATCTCCAATAAGAGCTCATTCAATATTTAAGTAGAAAAATGACTGATAAGTTTACAGTCAAATCTTACATATTTTTTGTTCAATTTATCGATAAATTAGTAGTTATTTCGTGTCTGAAGAAAATGCTTTCTTTTTTGCAATTAAAACAACTTTTAGTGAAATACAAGTCCACAAAGCAAATGAAATTTTAAACCTTAGACTAAATTGGAGTTATTTTTACACTTTAGTTGTTGGCACAGAACTGTTGAGCGCAAAAAGACTCCAATAATAATAGGTTTATGGGCTGAACAATAATTTTAAAACGCTTTGACCAAATGGTCAACAGTTAAGATCATACATCACTCAAACTATAGATTGCACTAGGAATTTTTGTTTCAAATTAACTCAAAAGTGAACAATGTAACAGGGATGGCCAACACTTTGGCAAAAACCAGGCTAATCAATAACTGCCAAAATAGTCAGTTCGTCCACTCAATGAATAGGGTCAGCAAACAGTGCAGCAATCTGACCGCTCAGTCAGAGCGACATGGTCACCCCTGCCACCCATTATCTACAACAAAGTACAACAAAGTCACAAATAATTGCATTTTAAAAACTTTTATTGCATTAAATAGTAGTTCAATAGAAATTATTTTTGCGGCTTTTCTTTTCTAACAACATTTTATTGATTCAATAGAATAAGAATTGGACTAATAGTCTGAGACTTAAATATAATTTCCGCCAAACTTTCGTCAATCTTTGAACAAATAATGAAAATGCAATTTAATAGCGACAACATTAAATTGCAGACAGTCCTAAACGCCGATCTGAATTAACCTTAACCTATCGTTTATGAAATTAATAGCTCGACTAATCTTATTTTTCCTCTATTTAGGTAAGCGATCCAAGTCTGGCATTTATCTTATATACTATTCTAATGGTTTGGTAAGTCTTTAATGTTTGCAAATATATGCAAAGGTATCAAATATTAATAAATTAATAAAATATTGCACTGGAAAGTGCAAATGAGTGTTAGGTAACAGTTGGCGTCCGGTTTCCTCTTCAAACTAATAATTTTCTAACTTTTGCCTTAAATCCCAAAAATGCAAAACAATTGAGAATATATTTAAATGAATGTAAACCTCAAAGTTGTCCTTCAAATATGTGATTAAAAAATATTATCGAATCAAATAGTTTTTAAAAATCCGAAAACATCTAATTTTGCAGAAAAACTGATTTCAAAATTAATCTTCTCTTGAATGCAAAAATGCGTTTTAAACATCATTTCATGTAATCTGAAGTGTCATTAATTAGACGACATCAAAAATCTGGTCTTCGTTCTGAATGTATTCATTTTTTTCCCAAATGCCTGTTCCCTAACCTGTGTTCCCATCTCAGCAATCGAATCAAAATTTTCGTTAGACTTCAATAGTTATATAGCAGTTCAGTGAAAGAGCTCTTATGCAGTGCAGACGGTCGGCGCTATGTTATTGCCTATTGAGGCCCTGCTTGGCTCAGGTAAGTCGAGAAGTTTTTGCCCCTTTCTTGAGTTCCCCAAAACAGGTAAAGCCGTGCAAAATCGTGGCTCTTTGGGGATATAAAAGAGGGATAGAAATACGGGGCGACTTCAAGAAAATTTGTTACTCTCCTGTTTTGCCCAAAAGTTCCATTTAAATGCCTTTAATGTAATTTCTTTTTGAAATATTTTAAAAGTTCATCTTGCAAATGCATTTTTTGCAAATTAATAATTGATTTTAATGATGAAATTGAGACTTTTTTTTATGGAAATTAAATTTTTGAAATTTGCATTCAATTCATTCAAACAATAAAAACAGAAATATGGTTAAAATAACTGAAATAGATAAAATGTGACCGATTGGTATAAATTGGTCAAAACTAGTGTCAGATTTTGTCATTTTGCAAAAGGTATTGTGTTTGAAACTAAGTATCTCACAAGTTGCATTTCAAAATTCATTAAATCTTGTAAGAACATTAAAAATAATTTAACATATAAATATTAAGTTATTTGATTTAATACTATATTAAATTTGAATATTGAAAAATATCAATAATTGGTTTAATTTGTTGCATTCAAAGCATTTCTGACAAATTCGAATATATAAAGTGATCATGGTAAAAACTAAATTTTAGAAAGTTTGTATTGGAGTAGTGAATTGAGTTTTGAGTTTCAGCGGACTGGGAGGGAACAACTAAGAAAACACGTCAGGTATTCTAAGGTATTCTGAGCTAAGGTTGCTTTGCCTGAGGCATAGCAGGTAGCAAATGCACGAAAGAAAAAACAGGGAGGATTACAGAGAAATACGGACTTATAATCGAGCGATAGCTGGCTTTGGCTTCATTTCATCCTCGTTTTGTGCGCTTCGATTCCAGACTATCGAACATTTTTATGTTTTGCCACAACTGATAGCAATGAAAATATTTATTTTACTGATTAGATTCAATTGTTTTAATTGAAATCATTGGCCATTTTTAATGTATATTCAATTGTAGTCGTTGTGTATAATTGATGTGAATATTAGTGAATGTGATTGAAGTGGCAATTATTGGATGCGAGTTATGTCTGAAGTCAATACAAGTGGTATTCGAAACAAACCCGTCATTCAATAGTCAAGTGAATAGCATTCAAAGCAATGGCGAAATATTTTTATCTACGGTGAAAGTCTTCAGATGTACCTCTCGATAAAGGCGAATGAATAGGCGTGATCTGTGCTGTGACTGTAATGAACGCATCATTTTATATCTGCAATAGATTTGCGCCTTAAACTCAAATCAAGTTTTCCTAAAAAATCTTTGTCTCCGAATTATTAGAAGTCGTAGTTCTCTATTACTTGTGTTTTGATCTCATGATTCACGCACTCAGTCTTAAGTGATAAAAGCGATGCCTCTATTGTAGTGTATATTCAAAAGTAAATATCATTTTTTCATTGACTTTGTTATCAATGTATGCAATGATTGCATGCAATTCTCTCATATCATTCAACTTTGATTTAACCTCACTTTAAGTTTTCTTTAGTTGTTTCCAAATTAACTTTTCATTAAATCAATGCTATTTTGCCACAAATGCCACTGAATATTACCATCAGTTGCTTTTCGAGTCAACCATAAGCTGTGTTGTCGTCATATGTGTTGACTGTTTTGTCCTTTCAAGGATTTCGCCGATTCGGGTCTCATTTGAATGCATTAAAGTGAGTGTAGGAGTCATGAATAGCTATCAAAAGTGAGTTGACTTAAGTTTGTGCTTCGATCCCATTCCCATTCGCTTTTGGTTTGTTTTATAAACTTTTTGTTCCACTTTATTCTCAAATTATTACTGTCTTTATTCGAGAGTTGTCTTAATGTATTTGTTTGGGCGGTTAGTTCTCTTAATATGATTGCATTTCACATTTCAAACTAAAGTCTAACCGAAGCCAATGTGAGAAACATATGATAGGCGAACAACAGTCACTCCAAGTCTTTATGTGCCTTAAATCTGTTATTCTTCTTTTAATCAGTTCCATATTTGATATATTAAATTATTATTTATATAATTCAAAGTTAGAATCACTTGAATAGTGGATAAAATCTTATCAATCGGTAAAATAAGTAATGTGTTGCCTGGGATTCCTTAAGCTCTGAATCTTTTCAACTCTGATATATTTGAGCTTTCATTGTAAGACCTGATAAAATATGATCAGAATTCTTGGAACGACTGGATTTCAAACGTAAATTCAAAAATTTCGGACTTTAAGCCCATTATATTTATGACTTTTGTTTTGTCTCAAACATTGCATTGAATTTCAGAAAATAAACATTTGATTCGCTCTAATATTAGATTGGAGTCGAAGTGAACGCACATTTGCTTAACTTTTCTTGATTTCGGCCCAATTTATGCGATAAATATGAAGACATATAAGACTTATAACCAGTTATATGTCATCCAAAGGGTCAAAGACTCGGCCAAACAGATTGAATTTTACTCTGAAAATGCTTTTGTTGTTATGTAAACATTTATAAGAAAATAGGCATTAATTTAACGAATTTTTGTCAAATTTGAAGCCAAGTGTAGGTGTTTTGTGTCAGAGAGCAGTCATCGCAATAATACTCGATTTGAATGATTATTATTCGAAGTCAAAAGCTCTTAACTAAACTACAGAACTGTTGTAAAGGATATGTGTCCCAGATTTGTGTGTTGATGGAAATGGTTGACTTGAAATGTGGCAAAAGAAGCTTTCAATACATAACTGCATAACAACGTTCCCATTCGAACAACAAGTGTTGACTCTCTTTCGCACAGAATCTCAAACTCTATTACCAACTCTATTGGCTTTTCTTTTGATTTTAATCTAATAATTGGCGAATGTTTTCATTTTTTGTTCGTTTAGTTTCGGATATTCAAGAGATGGACAATGTTTTTGAAATGCACTTCGAGTGCACTGATATTCAAATAAGTTTATCAAAGAGTATCGCAATCAGAGATCAGAGTTTATTTGATTGCCAAACGTCTGTCTTCTCATTTCAACCGTCAAATTGAGCCGATTTTGCAAATAATATTTGGCTGTTTGTAAATATTTTGATGATTTGTGCGCCGATCGCTCATTGTTTGAATACGAGAGGCCAAAGTGCTCTTTGCTCTACAATCAAGTGTCAAAAAGTTTCTCAAAATGAACTAATGGTCACAACTTTGCGACAAACCTATCGTTCAGAATGAGGACTAGGATTAAATCAATTTTAATATTTATATATTTAATATGCAACAGTCTGATACTAGTTAATTCAATTCTGGTCAGAGGCAAAACTGAAAAAGACCTCCACATCAAAAAAGGCAAAAGTTAGTAAATTACCCCTTTTTATAACATCTGCTTTCAATTCTTTCGAAATGCATTAATCTTTTCATATTATTTGCAAATCTGAATATCCTGGTTGTTTTTATGATTTGGATATTTTTACTATCTTAATAATAATAATAATAAAAATAATCAGGTTGCTATTAAATTAGGAGGAGCAGCAAGTGTTGTCAAGCCGTCTATAAATAGTTTTCATATTTAAACTTAAGATTAATTATTACTTATAATCAACAAATAGTATGCATCGGAACAAATGGTCGGATGTCTGTGCCATCAAATCGTGAGCATCACTTCCAAAACCTAAGGGACAGATATACGAACTGTACATATGTCGACGGCAATCTAGAGCTGACATGGCTTCAGGACAAGAACCTGGACCTGAGTTTTTTGCAATATATTCGCGAAGTTACCGGTTATGTACTGATATCTCATGTGGACGTCAAACGGATAGTACTTCCAAGTCTTCAGATAATAAGAGGAAGAACTCTATTCAAATTGAATGTTCGCGACGAAGAATTCGCACTAATGGTAACTCTTAGCAAAATGGAAAACCTGGAAACGCCCGCACTTAGAGGTTAGTCTTAGTTTAGTCGCATTTAACTCATATAATCTCAAACAAAAGCACATATTTATGCTGTTTTGACCGTATTTTGAATAGACATTTTGTCGGGAAGTGTTGGCTTTTTCAATAACTACAACCTGTGCCACATCCGGACTATCAATTGGGATGAGATCCTAACGGGTTCTAAGGCTAAGACCATTTATGTGTACAATTTCACTCAACCGGAACGGGAATGTAAGTCAACTCATTTCACTACTAACTCTCCATTGAGTCGATTATCAATGATGTGTTGCAATAACCAGGTCCTCCATGTCATGAGTCATGTGAAGAGGGCTGTTGGGGCGAAGGTTCACACAACTGCCAAAAGTTTTCCAAAATAAACTGCTCGCCTCAATGTCATCAAGGGCGATGCTTTGGACCCAACCCGAGGGAGTGTTGTCATCTATTCTGTGCGGGTGGATGTACTGGTCCTAAACAGAGCGATTGTCTCGTATGTCTCTCTTGAGTGTTTTAAGTAATTCTTGACTAAAACTGTTCCCTCACTAAAGGCCTGTCGTAACTTTTATGATGACGGTGTTTGCAAACAGGAATGCCCTCCAATGATGCGCTACAATCCGGCTACTTATTCGTGGGAAAGCAATCCTGAAGGAAAGTATGCTTATGGCGCCACTTGTGTCAAGAACTGTCCCGATCATCTGCTCAAAGATAACGGCGCCTGTGTTCGCTCTTGTCCACCTAACAAAAAGGCATTTAATGGCGAGTGTGTGCCCTGTGATGGTCCTTGTCCCAAAAATTGTCAGGGGGTGGAAGTGGTTCACGCCGGAAACATTGAATCATTTAAGGGCTGTACCATAATAGAGGGTTCGCTAACAATTCTGGACACTTCGTTCAATGGGTTTCAAGAAGTTTATCTGAACTTTACATTCGGTCCGCACTACCCTCGTATGCATCCGAACAAACTGGATGTGTTCAACACTCTGAGAGAAGTGACCGGATTCGTCAGCATTCAAGCCTCTCATCAGGACTTCAAAAATCTTTCGTATTTCAAAAATTTGGATATAATAGGGGGCCGACAGCTGACAGAATACTTCGCGGCCCTCTATATTGTAAAGACTTCGTTGCAATCATTGAGTCTGAGGTCCCTAAAGAAAGTGCGATCGGGAAGTGTTGCCATTTTGGAGAATAAAGAGCTTTGTTTTGCGAGTAGTATTGATTGGAAGAAAGTGATGCGTTCCAGCGCTCATAATATGCTTATGCAGAGCAATGGCGACGAAGACAAGTGCCGTAAGTTATGATGAAAGAGGTATTTAACATACCTTTCTTACAATACCTGTTTTGATATGATTGCAGGCGAAAAAGGACTGGTTTGCCACTCACAGTGTGGCAATGATGGCTGTTGGGGTCCCGGACCCGATGAATGCTTGTCATGCCGTTCATACAGATTGGGAGAAACATGTATTCAAAGTTGTAACACGAGTTTAGGGTAAGAAATATTTCTCTCTTTTATAGCCTTTTATTTTCCATTAGAGCTCTTCCATCAAAACTAATTATTACTTTTGATCTGAAACTTACGCTCTCTTTAAGTATGCGATCACATGTATGTTCATATCTGACACAACTGTCCCTTTCAGTAATACTCAGACAATAATCTAATTAAAAATATTTGACAGCATTTATGACGCGGGAAATAATGTCTGCAAACACTGTCACGAAGAATGTTCCGGTCAATGCTTCGGACCCGGTCCCGGCAACTGCTCCCAGTGCAGACATGTCAGGGATGGTCCCTATTGCGTCCGAGAATGTCCCATCTCCAAATTTGGCCAGAATGGAGAATGCAAGCCATGCCATGAGAATTGTGTCCAGGGGTGTACGGGTCCGCTCAATAAGCTTGGAGAGGGCGGCTGCAAGTCTTGTGAAAAAGCCATCGTCAGTATGTATGATCCAAATGTGGTAGAGCAGTGTCTCAAAGCCGATGAGTCCTGTCCCGATGGCTTCTATCACGAATATATTGGACCACAAGAAGAGGGCGCTCTCAAGTCATTGACCGGGAAATCCGTTTGTCGTAAATGTCATCAGAGGTGCAAAAATTGTACCGCTTTTGGAATACATGTTTCTGTCTGTGAGTGTTTGCGGTACAGCTCTGGTGAACAATGCGAAGACCAGTGCCCCCGAGACCATTACGCTGATGAAGCCAACCATAAATGTGTGAAGTGTGCAGACGAGTGTCGTAAGTGTTACGGCCCCACCACAAGTAATTGCATCGCCTGTCGTAACTATCGAGTCTACAATGGAGACGACAAAAAGCTTTTTAACTGCACGGCCTCCTGTCCCACTGAAAAGCCCTACAAAGTGTTCGAAGACAATAATGAAGACCCATATTGTTCAGACAAAGACCCCAATATCGCTGCCTATGGTGTCAACACAGAGGAAGATCCATGGACTGTCATAATTGGTGGTAGTGCTGGTTGTGTCGTTCTGTTTGGTATATTTTTGGCCATATTCAGTTATCAATGGCTGCAAAGGGCGCGGACTAAAGAAAATACAATGAAATTAACAATGAGAATGAGTGGATTCGACGACAACGAACCTCTTAAGCCATCGAATGTCAAACCAAATTTGGCTCAACTCAGAATTGTAAAGGAAGCTGAGCTGAGGAAAGGAGGAATTCTCGGTTATGGAGCTTTCGGAACTGTTTATAAGGGGGTTTGGGTTCCAGAAGGGGAGAACGTAAAAATTCCGGTCGCAATAAAGGTTCTGAGAGAAGGCACTCAACCCAACACTAACAAAGAGTTTTTGGAAGAGGCATACATTATGGCGAGTGTGGATCACCCAAATCTTCTAAAGTTGCTGGCAGTGTGTATGACATCCCAACTGATGCTCGTCACACAACTCATGCCTTTGGGTTGTCTTCTGGATTATGTGCGGAATAATAAGGACAAAATTGGATCGAAACCATTACTGAATTGGTGCACACAAATTGCCAGAGGAATGGCTTATTTGGAGGAAAAGCGAATGGTTCACAGAGATCTGGCCCTCAGGAATGTTCTGCTCCAAACACCGGGTTGTGTTAAAATCACAGACTTCGGTTTGGCCAAACTTTTGGAAATTGACGAGGATGAGTACAAAGCGGCCGGGGGCAAAATGCCCATCAAATGGTTAGCCCTCGAGTGCATCCAACACAGGATTTTCACCCATAAAAGTGATGTCTGGAGTTTTGGAGTGACCGGTGAGTCAACTAACCACTTATTTTACCTAATTTATTTGAACTTTTATTTTTTTTTTGCTTAAGCTTGGGAACTCTTGACTTATGGTGGCCGTCCTTATGAGAACGTGCCGGCACGAGAAGTACCGGATCTATTAGAAAAAGGAGAACGTTTACCACAACCTTGCATTTGCACAATCGACGTGTATATGATCATGATCAAGTGTTGGATGCTCGACGCTGAGTCAAGACCGTCGTTTAAAGAGTTGGCCGAAGAGTTTGCCAAAATGGCTCGGGATCCGGGCCGTTACCTGGTGATTCAAGGGGATAAATTGATGCGCCTGCCATCTTATACACAACAGGACGAAAAAGAACTGATTCGGACTCTAAGTATGCCCATTGAAGGACCCGAGACTATCATGGATGCAGAAGAATATCTTCAGCCAAGCAAAACGCATACCGGCGCCGATACACCTCCGCCTCCGACTCCAATCAAAAAGTTTATGGATGACCGAGGATTCGAAGGCGATCCTATTAATAGTGCATTTTCTATGAATGGCGGAACCACTGGTAATAGTGATGACACTCTTGACGTTCAGTACAGACAAAATATATTTATGAACGGATACGGAAGACATTGCGATTTCACGAATGTTCCCAATTTCAACAAATTTGCTCATTTAGACTCTTCCGGTCCTTATCCAGTCGTCCAAATGAATGGACATTTAAGAGAAAATAGTCAGGGCTCAGGTCGTTATAGTTCTGATCCACTTAAAGTCATTGGCAAAGGTATGTCTCATTTTGAAAGTTTACTCAGAAATTGGATTTTAATAATTGAATTTTGAATGAATTAGACGGAGATTTTTGCGAAACCATACGAAACAACAGTACAAACATCTCATCTAAAAGTATTGAGTTTCCATTCAAACTGCCAGTCGATGAAGACGACTATCTCATGCCCTCTCCGGGACCTATTGGTCAAAGTACCAATTATATGGATCTGATCGGTGATGCAAAGCGTTCAGGTATTTGATTGTTAAAATCCTGACTGAAAAGAATATTTGTTTAAATAATTAATTTTGTGCCAAAAGAATCAGTCAATGGAAAAGTGAAAGATTACGTTCGCTTTATTCCTGATTTTGTTCCGGTCAACGGTCAGCCCCGATGTGTCGACAATTTAGAGTATCATCTGATGAGTCGGGAACACGAATACGTCAATTCAATGCCACAAAATCCATTATCCATAGCCAATGGCTTACCTAATGGACAGTCAATGGTTTCATTACAGCCAAATCCTACAATGAATGTCAATTGTCCTCAATTGGGTCACAACCCAATGGTTGGCACCCGTCGAGTCAGTGGTAGTGATATGGAAGAGATGTCTGATGAACACGACTATTACAACGAATTCGATAGACTTCAGAGGGAATTACAGCCATTGAATCTGAGGAGGAATGAGACCACTGTTTAGATATTGTGTTTAAAAGAATGTTTAATATTTTATTTGAAGTGTGTTTTTGTGATCAACTGATTCTCAAAGAGATGTTTTATATTCAACACAGAAAGACTTAAATGTATATAAAATTTATATATAAATCACTCGTCGAACGAAAGATAAATATTTTATACATATATTTAATAATTATTTGCCAAATATATAAATACATTATAAATAATTTAATATATCCTTTCAGCTCAGTCTTCACATTGAGTTGAGTCCGTTTGCAGTCATTAACTTTGTCTGACTTTTCATTTTGTAAATTATTTATTAAAAGGCATTCATTTATTCATTTCTCTGTCAAAATCTAAAATACGAGAAGTATTTGATTTTTTGTGTTTTTTGTGACTTTTCTAATAATTTAAATCTAATTTCTCTGACATTAATCGCAAAATTATTTAACTGTTTTTTATTGAGAACTTTTAATATGCAGCAAATTAAACACCTGTGCCATACATTTACTTCAAATTCATAGTCTTTTAGTTGTATTCTCACAAAAATGTTAAGCCCTGTGATCTCTAATTCGGGACAAATAGTAATTTTTTGAATCTGTTTTCAATTTTATAATTTTTTAAAAATCTCTTTTTATAACTATTCATAACTTTCTCAAATTGTCTGTAAATAAAATTATAAATATTATGTAAAAATAAATGACAAATAAAATGCAATATTTAATTTTATATCGATTTTTACATTTTCTCATTTAATCCGTGTTTTCCTTAAATCATATTAATTTATTTTATGGTTTTCTATTTTAAGTGTTGTCTTCCCAATTAATTGAAAAACAATCTTAATTTGAATTAAACATGTCAGGTCTAATTGATTTTATAAATTATCAAAATAGTTTTCAACCATGATGCATTGAATATAATTGACAAGTGATAATATTAAGCGAAAACCTAAATGAGGCACAAAAATTCGGATTATGTGCAAAATTATCCCAAACCTATATTAAAAATTCTTTTCAGCCTTTCTAGAGTTGGTCTCATCGACTCACAAATATCAAAATTAAAGATAAATTTTTAATTTTCATTTTAGCTTAATCAATTAATTTTGTTTTTCAATCCTATATTAGACTAAGATGCGAATAAGGCATTAATTGGATTCTCTCGTAGAGTTGAAATTAATAAAGTCTGTTATCAGTAGACTAACCTTCCTGATTGACTAGGATTCTTATTAATTTAAAGGCTGTCTGGTCTGGAATTTGTATATTCTAATTTTCATCAGGCTCTTGATGAATTTGGCTAAAGAATAACATCTTTAATCTTTGATTTGAAATAGATGGTTGTTATATAAGATTAGAGATGGCCAATAAACCAAAAATATGTTCTTATTCAAATATTTTTAAAAATGTATTCTCATGCAATGCTCGTTCCCTAAATTTATTTTAACCAACATCCTCTTTACAATGAGGTGGGCTATTCTGTTTTGCCTTATCCATAGTTGAATAGTTGAAAATATTCATCATTAATGCGCATATTTTAATAAAGATATTCTAATGAGTTTTGTTGCATAAAAGTTAAAAAGATAAAACTATGGCACATAAAACAAGTCACTGAGTCACAAATTAGCCAGTATTCGCAAAAATTTAAATAATTCATCAAAATTAAGCTAGGAATTTATGGCAAGTTTATAGTAAACTTGATAAATTTTCATTCAGAATGCACATTAAAATTTTGAACTAGTAAACTTTCTAAATAACATGTACTGTGCGTTTCAACTGTATAAAGGCAGTAGGGGTTTCTTTCATCCTGACCAAATGACTTGAGTTATCAGATTGATTTTTAAAAAATTAAATGAGAAGTCTATACCATAGCACTCAACGTGTACAAGCAACCGCACCAATAGCCTAGGCCATTTATAGTGAAAAATAAACCTTTTTTATCAAAAAACGAGTGACATTTGTTGGAAATTTCCTTAAAAATTGTTACAAAGAGTAATATCTAAGTATTAATTTAATTAATAAACTTTCTTGGCAATTTCCTTGAAAATGAGCCAACTAAAATAAGATATATTTAAAACCATGGGTGCAAGGAGAGGAGGTTTTCTGAATTATCCCCTAGGTCTGAGATTTAATGATTTATCCCCCTAGTTTTGAAAAAATTGTCCCATAAAAATGTAGAGAATCCCCTTTCAAAATTGCTATATTTTAGCAATGGTGGCCAAAATATCGACCATTTTGTCCTTTAATTTAAGAAATTTAGCATTGTAACGTGAATAATAGCTTAACTATAACTTAATTAAACTTATTAACCCTTTAAATTACTGGAAATGAGCGTATTTAAGAACAAAATGGCCGCTTTTTCCTAGATAAAATATAGATTTAAAATCTAGGCAATAAATATTTTCTCCCTAGATTTTGGTGTAAAAATGAATCATTATCTCCCCGCTATTTCCCACTAGGCCACAAACTTTGCACACCTCTGATTCAAAATGTATTTTTAAAAGGCTGCCGATCATTACTAATGTTCAGAGGTGGCCAATAGGGGGTTGTATTTCGTTTCTCCGTAAACCCGAGCTTTCGAGCCGGCCATATTTTGGGCAAATTTTAGGATTTTTAGGCCCATGTCGACCAAAAATCAGACATTTTTGGAAATGGCGCCCCGAAAAGCCATTTTATTCTTTATTTGAAGGAATTAAGCCTTTGAACTTGCAGAATGGCCTTATTATAGCCTAAATAGGCTAATTTATACTTAAAAACACCGGAAATAATTTTATTTTAGAAGAAAATGCCGTTTCCGTCGCTATTTTTGTCCACCATTTTGCCCTCCCAATACCCCCAGGACTTTTGGCAAAATACCCCATAAGTTATGGGCCATAACCTCCCTAACAAAAATTTCATTGGCCATCTCTGCTAATGTTATATATCGTTAGATTTTCAATGATTCAAATATTCATAGGAAGGGTAGTTTTTAATAATTGAAAAAAGCTTATAATTTATTTTATAGTTGCAAGGTGTAAAAACTTCCATTCAAAAATCTCATTAAATGTTTAAGAATAGGACTATAATATCAAACTTTTCGTTTAAAACATATTGAGATGAGTTTAATTATTAGTAGTTTTATTAATGATTTGTTTACTCGTCTCAATTTCTATGCTATGTCTGGAAATTTTTATTAAGAATTTACTCTTACAACTTCGCACATGAAAACTGACTAAAATTTTGAATCATATATGTATAACGCAGAGGTCGCCAAGGGGGGCTATGGGGGGCCAACATACTTGGCAGATATTTTGGAAAATTTAGGAAATTTTGGTAAAAATGGAATTGGAATTTTCGTGAATGGCGGCTAAAATTCAGGCATTTTTGCAAATGGCTACCGGAAAATTCTCCATTTTTCTTTATTTTAAGGAATTTAAACTTACAAATTACCCTAAAGATCCACCTATAACCCGCAACCCGCGTATAACCCGCATCTTGAAAAATGTGGTTATTTTATAAACATTTAGTATCAACAGATAACCCACAACCCGCGTCTAACCCGCATATGTAAATGATTAATAGCGTACAGTATTAAACATCCAACTAGATAAGATATTGTTTGGGGATTAGGATTAGACTAAACAGATTTAGATTACGTTTGAATATATGCTTATGATATCAACTTAATTGAATAAATTTCTTTTATTTGACATGAAATACGGTTATTTTTTTCCTTTAAATTGACAGCCAATCAAAATGCTTGGAAATAATACTCTCATGTTCAATTTTATAATTTATTTGATTAAATCTGTATTAATATAGAAAATAAATTATTTTTCTATAAATTAAATTTTATTTTCATTATACTGTATTACCCGCACCCCACAGATAACCCGCATGTCATAAATCTGTAAAAATTTCTCTTTTTTCTTTAGATAACCCGCGGGTATAGGTGGGACTTTAGGGTATAAGAATATATAAGGGTCCTCAATAAAAAATTGTCATCAATGATTTTGAATAACTCTTATACAGCTAAAGATATTTCAATTCTGTAAAAGGCATATGTAAGAAACACATCCCAAAAAAATTATACAAGCAAAAATGCATTTAGGTATATTTTTAATTCCATAAGCAAATGGAAGGTTTGCAAAGGTCAAATGTTTTGTGACTATAAGGTCATTGAGCATAGATATTGAAAATGACATGCTGACATTCTATTTGCTCACAAAAGTCGGGCTTAAAATACTGCTAGAATGTAAAATCAAATTTGAGCATTTTCTGGAGAAAATTCTGGTGAAAGGTTGTTTGAGAATCAAGAAAATTGTTTGTGTGTTGATTACAATTATGAGTTATGTTTTCCCAAAAGTTGTCAGCCAAAAAAGCTGTTGGCATTTCACTTTTCAGATATTGACCATACTTTATTTCTCATCCTGGCGTTATTTCAATTGTATTTTTGGGAATTATTTAGCAAATAAAAGTTCAAAGTGTCTTTTTTTCAATATCTATGCTGATATACCTTTAATTACAAAAAGTTTTTCGGTAGATATAACCTTTGCAAACCTTTCATTTGGTTATAGAATTAAAAATGTAACTTGTTTCATTTATGTGGTGGTGGGTCTTACATATGCTTTTTACAGAATTGGAATATCTTTAGCTGTTTAGCAGTTATTCAAAAACTCCGAGGACAATTTTATATTGAAAATCCTTATATAAAATTATACTTTTATATCAAATTAAATACCGATTAGTTTAACACTTTTATCCATTTGTTCGTCGAGAAGATAGCCCTCATTGAGAACGAGAAACACATGAATTGCCTGTCCTTTGATAGGGTCGGGTGCAGAGACTGCTACCGCTTCTGCCACTGCCTTGTGCTCAGAGATGGCGTTTTCTATTTCCAAAAGGGATAGTAAATGACCCGAAACATTCACCATATCATCGCATCTTCCAGTTATCCAATAATACCCTTCACTATCCCTTCTACAAACTGTAATTGAAATATAAAATATATCATTATTTAGAATGTTATACTGGTCAAAATCAATATCGTTTTTCCCTTACAATCTCCAGTGAAATGATATCCGGGAAAAATTTTGAAACATGAATTAGCGGATGAGTCAGAATCACCTTCAATGTTACTAACGAGGCCTGGAAAAGCTTGTTTAATAACCAGGTACCCTTCAGCTTCACCCCGAAGTTCTTTGCCATCAGAATCGACAATTACAGGCACTATACTAAACAGTGGTCGGCCAGCAGAACCTGGTTTCATTGGAATGCAACCAGGATAGTGACTGATGATCGGTCCAGTCTGTAATTAAATCGATTTTTATCTAGGATAGATAATAAAATAATTAAATATTAAATATACTTCGGTTTGTCCATAAATGTTAACAAGTGTGCAGCATTTTTGTCCGACCATGCTCCAATACCAATACCAAGTCTGAGTATCAATATTTTCTCCGGTACAGCTCAAAATTCGAAGGCTATCTCTGTTGTACTTGGTCAGACACTCGTCGCCATGTTTCTTTAAATTGCGAATAAGTGTGGGGGTGGCCATAAAAGTGTTTACATTATACCGCTCCAAAGTCTGCCAGACTCTCTCCACACTGGGATATAGTGGTGATCCCTCGATCAGCACAACAGTCATAGTTGTGACTAATGCTCCATAAACACAGTATACTTGTCCTGCGCTCCAACCCAAGTCTGTGGTCGAATAGATTATCTCTCCGGGCCTTCCGTTAATCAAGTATTTGCTCCATATATAAGACCACAGTAGAAAAACACTTGTCGTGTAGACAAAACATTTAGGCTTTCCTGTGCTCCCACTATCCAGTTAAAATAATTTGTACATTTGTATGTGTGTTAGCTCTATCTTACCTAGTGAATAGAAAGAGTAGTTCATCTTCTGCTGACATCCAGACTGGTTCACAATAGTCGGATGCATTCGCCATCAGCTCATCCCAGCATAAAAATATGCTATTATCCGGATTAATTTTATCGTTCATATCTAATTTATCATCTGTTGAATGTGTTTTCACAATACAGTGATTGATATTGAAGTCACTGAAACAATTTCGGAAATAAATTTATCCAGTTTATTTTTAATAATGAATTTTCAGAAATGATCAAACTAATTAAAAAAGTGTAAAAAGATTTGATATACATATTTTGAAACAAATCAAATCTCTAAATCAACAAATTGTGACACCTAGCATTGTTTTAACCATGGATAGTCAAGGACCGAGTCAGGAAGCGGGGGTATAAGGGGAGGGTATTCCCAAGATGGCTGCCGGAAGTACCTCGACTACTGTGAAGCGGACATTTGGTTCCTTATTTCTTCTTAAATCCAGTTAAATTAAGTTCAATTTAGTTTAAATTGCTTTAATTTCAGTTTAAATCTAGTTTAATTGGTAAAATTACCGAAAATGGTCGACAAAATAGAGGAAGTTCTCGAAAAAATGGCCGCCTCGCTTCGCGCAGCGCCAATTTTTGAGGGAGTCTTTTTCTTTGCGTTTTTCCATGGGAATTTTTCAAACATCAGGGAGGGTATTTTGGCAATTTCTCCACCTCAGAGTGGGATCTGGTTCCCTATGGCGAATCCTGGTTTTAACCCTTAATATTATAACTTGTAAATTTACATCTTATTTTCCGAGTATTTAAAATCATTTTATGTTTATTTTTTGACAATATTTTTACAAAATTAATGTACAGATTAATAAAGGGTTACGGTACTAAAATTCCCTTGCACATCGTTTATTAATTTAAAATACCTCTTATCGCAGATGGCCATAGCCTTGTTGCAAATGGCATTGAAATTAATAAACTTGTCTTCACGATAGGCGCCGTCCACTGTCACCAAAATATGGCACTTGGCTATCATCAGACGATCTGCTAGAGCCTCTGCAGATAATCCGGCAAACTACATGAAAAAGCAACTATGTAATTTATACATACAATTAAAATTGGGAAAATGTACAATGGCAACATGTATGGCACCAATTCTAGCACAGGCCAGCATTGCCACAACAAACTCG
>JAQIWP010000708.1:0-21108 GCA_034695525.1 Euzetes globulus | reverse complement strand
ATTATGCAAAAATGGTCAAGGGTTGGTTAAACACAAATAAAATCAATTTGTTGCCAACTCCCGGAACGCTCTAAATTTCCCGCAGGTCCGGTCTATTGACCATTTTTTGGTCACATTGCAAACGAGAGTACTCTAAAAGATCAAATGTGTCGGTATCATTAAAATTCTTTGAGTTATTCGGCGGAATATCAGTTTAAAAGTCGCTCAAACATTTGTACATCAAAAAATTAGAAGTACTCTCAAAAAGTTGCGAGCGGTCGTTCCTAAAGGTCCAGGGGGTTGGTTATTTCAATGAAATTAAAATATTAACTAATACTCTACATCATTTTAAAAAATCTTTAAAATTAACCAAGTAATTTCTTATTTAAATTCATTTTACTTTTTGGACCACAATATGGGACATGCTTTATTTTGAATCAAATTCTAAGTGAAATTCTAATAATTGTTGCCATATTTTGCATTAAGTCATTTCAACTCAATTATTAATTACAATCTTATCTGAAATTTGATTTATTTGACTCAATGATCTCATATAAGCTGCTATTTCTAAACAGCTAACCTTGAACCTTGATTATTTCTTTTGCAAACATATATCTACACATGACAAATTCTTTTGTTGTTCTTCTTTTAGTTAGAGTGTATTTATGATTGCAATAATTGCTAACAACAAATTTCAAATTATATTTAAAAAGACCTGGATCCAAATATGAACGGTAACTTTATTCTTGATAAATAATGAACTACAGTTAGTTTCCTAAGAATCAATAACTCCAAATCTAAATGAATTTGAAAATGCGTTGACATTCAATGGGTTTAAGGAAACGCCAAATGTCAAAGAGAAATACAGTGCCTTCATAAACAGTGGAAACTTTGTTAGTTGCAAATTTCCTGGCGCATTCATCGATTCAAAAAGGGAAATGGCAATGTTCGTGGCTCAGGTTTTGCATGAATCAGGGGGCTTCAAAGTATGCAAGTTAAATAATTATTTGTACACAAAATTAAAGTTTATCATTCAAACTTTTAGAAAATGAAAGAGGACAATCCTCCTCTTAATGACTATCGCTCACCTGAGCATGATTATCCTGGAATGCACTATTATGGCCGTGGATATATTCAACTTACCTGGTATTACAACTATATTCAGTGCTCTAAGGAGCTGTACGGAGACGACCGATTGTTTAAGAAACCAGATCTGGTATCAGACACAGAGGAAGAGGCCTGGAATTCAGCCTTTTGGTTCTGGTGTAAAAATGTTCACAATAAACCTGGTGTTAGAGAAGGAAAGTTTGAAGAAACAACTCGTGCTATCAATTCTAATGAAATGGTTAAAAGCAAAGAGAATGACCAGAAAAGGAACAATCGGTTCGCTATCTATAGGAACGTATTTATAGCATTCAAACTGAAAGTCGAACGTTCTTGGTTTTAGTTTACCACCTTTGATAACTATCCATCTCAATATTTAATAAATTATCAAAGATAAGTTAAATTAAATATTGAATTTATTTATTTACCTCAAAATAAATGAAAATTTTGATGTTTTTTACTTTTTATTTGGTAGAGAAAAAATTGTGACTTGACTATAATCATTTCAATAATGATGATTGAAAAGTGATCAAGTCTTAATTTGATCTTATCAAAAAATTAATATTTTATGAGAAAATATGTACAGAATCACATTTATCTTGATCGATTGCCTAATAAAAATAGGTGAAAAGTTGTAAAAAATGTTCACAAAACTTTTTATTCTATACTTATATTCTGGAATTACTTTAAAACTTAAAGCAAGATCAAATTATCGATAAAATTATCATAGAATTAGGCATCTGTTTCAATAGTTTTTAAATTTGGGTTAGAATTGGATTCAAATATGGAAAGAATATTTTCAAATAATAACTTATTCTCGGTCTGTATTTTCAATAACTGATCCAATTTTGAATCCGCTTCTGTCATAAAGTCTTCCAATTTGACTAATCTATAGTTAATCAGATTCTTGGATTCGTGCTGACCTCTCAGACACGACTGTGCCATCGATTCAACAGTACTGATCTTATGGTTAATGTACTTAATTCTGGCCAACATTTCCAGATGTCCTGAGCTGTACTGTTCCAACACATCCTTCACATCATAAGGTTTTAGCGCCTGTTCGAAGTGATGTCGAGCGACAAAGAATTTTGTCTTAAGAATAAATAACATACAATTCCTCTCAGTTGCCGTCAAAAGTCTTTTGGGTTTAATCTTCTGTTTAGACGAAGAAGGGCTGAGTGTCCAAACGGGACCGGCATCAGGGTTTGTATAGAACCGGTAAAGTCTCCATTTACTCTGGATCAGATGTGCTCTACAAAATTGTAATGTCATGATTAAAATGGCTGTTCTTTAAGAGCAAGTGAATAAACTAACGCAGGTATTCGACGCTTTCCTATTTGTCGGTACCGTTGCTGCTCATCAACCTTAGAAAATATGCCCCAGAGTCAATTAAAAACATCAAACACTACAATTTAAGTAACACACTTTTAGCGCAAGTCCTGTGCCCAATATGCCGGCCGGTAATGCAAATAGAGAGACTCCTATAATGGCTGAAATACTGGCCAAAATTTTACCGGCCGTTGTCACAGGATAGACATCGCCGTAACCTATTTTTAACAATTAATTAGTGACTAATCAACAAATTACAGATATTCCCTATACCTATAGTACACAACGTGACCACTGTCCACCATAGACTTTGACCAAGATTATTGAAGGCAGGGTTAGAGCCCTTTTCCACGAAATAAATTAGAAATGCTGTTAACAGGAGCGCCAAAAATGATGTATAAGTCGCTGAAAATTTGCAAAAGTTTAATAAATTTGTGCGCAATATAACAGAATCCTTTTATAATGGTCTTTACTAATGTATAAGTGTTCCCTCTGGGCCCAAATGACGGAAGCCATGACACGCCAGGGTCGGAACCTATGCTCAAGCCTAATCATTTTGAATGTTTGGAAGAATCTGATCCATTGAAGGGAAGGTACCATATAATTGTTCTCATGAGCACTGAAGGCCACGATCAGAACCGATGTTATTATAACAATAAGGTCAATTACACGGAACGGACTTATGAAGAACCGGAATTTGCCTTTTAGGCCCCTATAGTGAGACACACATTCGGCAGCCCATAATCGAACCACGAATTCCGATATAAAAATTGTTAAAACAATTATATCGAAACCATAGAGAACTTCATTCAAAACAAATGATATTTCTGTCAAAAATATAATAAACCATTTATTAGGCAAATAAACACTTAAATAAAAGTTGGGCAAGGTAACCAGCAAACTAAATAATGGAGAAAGATTTTCTTAAACAGTCTTATTTTAACACAAAAAAAGCTATAAATTAAATAATTCGGTTTAAGCTGAATTTAACCAATCATAATTTTAATTAAGGTGTAAATTATCTGATTGAGATATTTTTAAAAATTGAAAAGAGTTGATGTGACTACAACTATGACAATATTCGCTACTTATTTTAATCAATTTCTAATAGCTTAGCTGACCCATCGCATCTATGCATTAAAATTAACATTCTAGATATTTGTTTAAACTTTTTTCCTTGCACATAGAATTATTTAAAGATTAATAATCACCATCGAAAGTGGACAGGATTGTCATAATGATACAAACCAATATCAAAACGGAAATAAATATATGGTATGCCCTGCCATATATATTGGTCGGCTTCTGCAGGAATCGATAGACAGCAGTCTTTTGCTTATAAAATTTAATCGATTGAAGAGATAAAGAAAATTTTCGGCCATTTTTCTTATTAATAATTAATCCGTTTCGCCGAAAATGGAGATAATTATCGAACGATTCGGACAAAGACTGCAGAAATGAAGACTTTTTTCTTTCAGATCTTTCTAATGGCTCCGGTACTTTGACACCAGTAAAGAAATGCGAATATTCTTGGTTAGGTTTGCTCATTTTTTCTTCACTTTAATTATTGTTTGCATTTATGTATCTTCAGATGACTTTATTTTGAACTAAGAATAAAATTAGACTTATTTTTACTTGTAAAAAATAATGTTTCAACAATACCAATCAATTAGTTAATCTTATTTTTTTAGAAATCCAGTATTCAGCAATTTATTTATTGCATTTTAATTCCTTGCTACAAAAATATGTTGTGAAAAAAATAATTGTCAATTTTACCAAAAAGGGCTAAATTTTAATAAACTATGAAAATCTGGTGAAACTAGCACGTAACTTTAATATCCATTAAGTTTTATTTCGTGAATTTAACCAAAAAATGAATTAAATAAAACAATTCATTCAGAAAATTGTTGAATCACTCAATTGTACATTTAATTATCAACTCATCACATCAATTAGGATGAACAAGGAACAGTTTTTGTGATTCATTCAAAAAATGATCTTAATTGCTTCAATCATAAACTTTTATTAAATGCGTAAATTTTTTTTATCAATTTTAGAATCAATGATAGGATTCATAACAAAAATGTTTTTATTGCTTTTACTTTTATAACTTATAATAGGACTATAGAAACTCTACCAGTTGTTTCAATTTCAAACAAAGATAGAAAATCAAAATAAAACTCACCTTAAGATTAAATATTTGTCATATGATTTATAGATTTTGAAAATTTATAAACAATTATCTTTTGGGACATAAGTCCTGAATAGATACAAAGTTTTTGGTAAAATTAGATAATCTTCAAACAATTCACACAATTCTAATGCTTCTAATGTTAGACAACAATTGTCACAATATATGAATTAAAGGCTTATTAATGAATTTTCATCCATATCTCGGATCCAATTAAAGTCAAAGTCAATGATAAGCAATAAACTAATTAAAAGGAAAAATACAAAAGAGACAAAAACTAGAAATTTCCACCTAAATCAGTCATTAATTTTGTCTAGTTAAGATGATTTCAAAGAAATTCAGCACTTTGCACTTTTCACCAAACATAATTCACCAAGAAAGCCCAATCTAAAAAGCACGATGACAACTATTAATTTAGCAAGTTCAAAGTTTGAATTGGCTTCTGCTTTAATCAGAAAACCGCATTTATTGGGAAATGTTAACAAAACTTCTTCAGTGGGAAAAAATACAGCGGTTTTCAAAGAACAACAAAAAGCTAAAAATATCTGCAATTATTCACATCCCTCCGAGGTTTTCAAAGCTAATAAAAATCAAACTATTCTTGAATTTTATTTTCTTTTCAATCATTTCTTTGCAAAAATTATTGAATGTTTTCCAAACGGAAAGAGAAAAAATAATTTGTTCTTAAACTTGAAAAAAGTGGTGAAATGCCAACAGAGTTGTCCTCAACCAAAGTGTTAATAGCACTAACATTACTAAAGGCTGTGCTATCTATAGAATTGTGCGGTCATTCACAGAATATATTGCGAATAGTGGGCGGAAATGAGACAAAACCTTTGGCATATCCGTGGATGGCATTCATGCGAGTCACTCATGTCATCAAAGACACCCAAAAGACCAGTCATGTGATCAACTGCGATGCCAGTCTCATAGATGACCAGTGGCTGGTCACAGCTGCTCATTGTTTCCAGAAGCAAGTCAATTCGACCATAGCCAAGGTTGATTTGATACTAGGTGCACACAATATTACAAAACAGGAGCCTAAACAGATTGATCTGGTATCAAAAAATGTAAGAATTTGTTAGCTTTACAGCAATCAATTGCTTTCCTATTCTGAGCCAAACTATAGAATTAATAATTTGCATGTCAGTATTTGGTGCATCCTTCCTATGAACCGGTAGTCGGCTCAAAGCACGACATAGCACTGGTTAAGTTGCCTCTAAAACTTGACTTTAAAGAAAAACACAATTATTTGCAACCGATTTGTTTGCCAGAGAATGGATTACCCGTCAAAGAAAATGACTGCCGTATCACAGGATGGGGACGTACTTCCAACACAAGTAAAAAATAGATTTCAGTCAGCATTTTGCTTAACCCTCCGTTCTTCCGACTCTTCTCACAAAACAGTGACCAAAGACTCAGACGTTTTAAAAGAAGCAAAGGTTTCGCTAATCTCGAGCGCCGACTGTCAAAAACTGCGATTAGAAGTAGACCAGAGCGAAATCTGTGCCGGTCATACAGGAGTTAGCACTTGCCGAGGCGACTCAGGCGGTCCCCTCCAATGTCCTTTGGCTAATGGGGTCTGGCTATTAAAAGGGATCACATCGTACGGACGGTCCAATTGTGGCTCAAGTATTCCATCGGTGTTCACCAAAGTCGAGACTTACATCGATTGGATTAACACAATTCGCAAAAGTCATTGAAATGCAACACAAAATCCGGAAATTATTAACTGCTTTGTCAGCAAAAATAAAATAAATAAAAAATAAAACTGCTTACAAAAACCAGATTCGAATGTAGTTTTAAAAATGATCTAAAAATAAAAGCCTAAAGAGTTTTATCCAAAAAGACTTTCTACGTGATTATCATTTGATATGAAATGCATATATAATTATTAAGCCATTTATTGCATGATTTGAATGTGGAATATGAAGAGTGAAGTCATTCTGAGTTTGAATGACAGAAACGACTGATAGGAGAATAAAAAAGCTTCAAAAATCTTAACTCAGAGTTTGAAGACTTCATCAAAAGTTCAGTCGAGTAGACAAAAAAAATTGACGTCTCGTTCCTTATAGTCATCAGCGCTGGTGATTCTTACCAGGGCTACCCACGGGGTGTGCAGCTAAAGTCTGAGCTTCTGTGCACTTAATTATTTGTAATTATCATAGAAATATTGGGTTAGTTCGTGCAGTAAATCAGAATAAAAATAGTTTCTTAAATGTACTGTTCGTGCAACTGAACCCATGGAGAAGTGCCCATTCAAATGAGTTTCATTGCGCACCTGTGACTTGAATTACCTAACTGTCGCCACAATTGCATATTTGTGGCATTGCGTGTAATGTTAAGAACTTACTCCTAGAAACTTACTCCTACAGTCAAGTCCCGTTACAGCGATGAGCAGTGATGCTCAGAATGGTCTGTTCCACAAATACCCTCTAGTTTTAAGGTCTGAATCTGCGAATATTCTGGAGATCTGATCAACTGTTCTCTTGGGGGCGAAACTACTATTTTTGGCAATTTTCCCGCAAAACAATTGTATAACAGAACTTAAAAGTCAAAAACTGAACAGGCTTAAACTTAAAAAACTTGTTATTTAAACTAGTTAGTGCAAGAATGGAAGAGGCGGTATTATAATCCAAAATTGACATAGAACAGAAATGTAGAACAAGTAATCTAAGCAAACCCCTAAAAACAGATTGCCAGACCCACCTTCCCCAAAAGACATCCCAAACTAAATATTACGATTTCGTATATAAATACAATGATATGAGAGTTTGCCTGTATTTTAAAATTTCTGTGAAGTCAAGAAAGTTTTTAAATCGGTTTAAAAATTTTATTGCTATAAATACAAACATTTAAAATAGTCTGAGTCAGTCTGGAGTAGTGAACTGAGCGCAGGGCCACTCCTTAACTGCTGAACTCATCTCACTCTCTCTCTCTCTCTCTCTGACTATACGAGTACTGCTGTTGTGAGAGCCGTCCAAACTTCACAACTGTAGCTGATATCTGACCAAAAAACATTTCTCTCTAGTTTTATTTGCAAGTTAATTAGTCGACAAAAATTGATTTATAAAGTTAACATCCATCAACTCAATTGGGATTTGTCCAAGATACTATTGTTACCAGGATAATGGCTGACAACGATGGCGAAGAGTTCGAGTTCGAGTACACAAAGGTTTGTTTGTTTGATAAGAGCAACAAAACTAATCTATTTACATTAACCGTAAACCCAAGTCGAGAGGTGTAAATAAAACTGACTGGCCTGGATACCTTTAGATTTACCTATGGATTAGGACAGCTAATCCCTAACCTAGACCCCATTAGAGTGCGTCCACCTTGCGCATCCTTAATTTTACAATAGCAAAGAAAATGGCTGTGCTCTAAAGCGCAGGTATACTGTATTCATATTAGATACATGCTCAATGATAGGATGACCTACGTCATAGCTACAAACATTTTTGCTCAGATGCTCCTCAGATCTGCTCTCTAGACCTAACCATAAATGAAAACGACCTTGATAATTTTTAAAAGTTAATTTAGTGGTTCTATCAATTTAATCCTGTTGAAACAGCGGTTTTGCCACTCGATTCCCACTGTTTGCAAGCTGAAAATATCACTTTATTATTATTGCCATAACATTAATAATGAAATGATTTTGTTTATCTGAAATATCACGAAACTGTTATCAATTGTTTTAATTATTTTGATTTTCTCTGAAAAACATCTGTTCCTCCAAATAAAATCATGGCTAAAATGATTGTAATTATTTGATCTTGCTTATTATATTTATTGTATTTATTTAATTATATGCCTGAGTGCATAACTCAATGCTTTTCCTCAATATTTTTCAATGTTTTTCAATGTCTTTCAATGTCTTTGAGGAAGTCCTCAATGTTTTCAGTGAATAACATCTGTTTCTCTATGTTTTTCCAACGGATAGGTAACAAAGACGACCCGCACCACATCCCAGAGGCGACTGTCGGCTGTCCGTCAGAATTCGGTAGAAAAGCCTCCGGAAGGGCCCAAACTTAAGCTACTGTACGGTAAGGACCTGAAAGAGTACGACAACGTTGACGTCGAGAGCCTGTTGTCGCAGTTGAATGCTGAAGAATTGGCGCAACTCAGCGAAGAAGTAGATCCGGACGACAATCTGCTGCCACCATCACAGCGCTGTAAGGATCAGACTTCAAAGACAGCTACCGGTCCTCTAAACAGGAAAAAACTACTGACATTTCTAACAAAATTCGCGGCCGAACAGGAAGACTGGCCGGAACTGAAGCCCTTCCAAGCAGGCCTCAAAAAAGGTATGCAAACAGCACTTGTGACCCCTGTCCAGCCTAATTGCAAAGCCTGTGCCTCTCAGGAAAGATATGGACACCAAAGGAGCCCGAAATGAACAACTCGTCGGACGAAAAGATAATTTTAGATTTAGACGACGGCACCGAACAGGCACTGGACGACGCCTCGGAAGCGGACCTGGTCGACTTGGCCGGCATATTAGGCCTGCACTCGATGCTCAATCAGGATCAGTTCCACAACTCTATCCTAAACAAAGGCCAACGAATGGGTGATAAATTCGAGTCAATAGTTAAGGCGAGTGTCACCAAACGTATGCCATTCGAACCGGACAATCAGACTGACCCGGAAAAGACCTGTAAACTAGTGGTGGAGAACGACCCCAACCTAAAAGAGCTTAACTGGAATAACATTAAATTTATTCCAAGAGAAACATTCAAAAAGATGTTCGACGGCCTCAAAAAAAATACACATTTGCAAACACTTCATCTATCGAACACCGGCCTCACTGACGGACCCGCAGAGGTATGTCCTTAAAACCCATTCACATTGACTACAATTATGCCAAAAGTCTATTCATTGAATTCCCATAAAATGCGATATAAATCTTGACGTCTATTATGATTAATGAATATCATTCCCATACAATCACAGCCTTGTCCTCGAATACCTGTTCCACTTTTGACATACAATTTATCTTTGATTGAATTCATATTTATTTTCACACAAAACTATTTGATTGATTAGATATCTTTACAATTATTCGCCAAAATTAGCTCATTTTGAGGCATTTCTTTGCATTTTTTCAAAAATAACAATTTTTTCAAATGAACCGAAAAGTCTTAAAAAATAATAATAATAAATAATAAGTAAATTGCTTTTCTTGAGGCGATTTTGAAACAATTATACTCTAATCAGTCATAAAATCAGTTAATTATTCAAATAAATTATTCAATTCTATTGTTTTTTTATCCGTAATTATAATCAACTGATATATGATTTTCACGAATTGAAACAATAATTTATTTGAAAACAAGTAGAACTCAAATACGCTTTGAGTCAGAAATTGTTTCCAAAAATAAATCAATTGTTTTTCAAATGAGATGAAAGTCATCGATAGTGATATCAATGAACAAAAAGATTAACACTTCCATTGCAACCCTTCCCTCTAGTAGTCTAAGACATGTCTCACACATTGGATTTAAAAATATAGTCGAACAGATTGCCTGATATTAATGGTTGTCTTTGTTCCAGAAATTGGTGGAAGCGCTCAAAGAGAACACAACACTGCGGACACTGAACTTAGAGTCAAACTACTTGTCCGGACCAATGCTGCGAACACTTATCCAGGCACTATTAGTGAAGCAAAGAATCCTAGAATTCCGTGCCTGCAATCAGCGGCCAATCACCATGGGCAATCGAATAGAAATGGAAATCGCCAAGGCAGTCGAACAGAATAAGTCATTGCTTCGGCTAGGCCTCTGTTTCGACGTGCCCTGTGCCAGGCAAAAGGTCACCGATCATTTACAACAGAACAATGATAATGGTATGCATTTATGTCAGTCCTCTCCTATGCACCGAATCCCTGACTCTGTTCTCTGTATTAACGCCAAACCCAATGTCGCCCAAAAGCAAAGCACGAGTTATTCTGCGGCACAGAATTAGATCTTGAGTTACAGAACCCATACCTTTGAGTCGCATTCAAAAGTTAGAAACAATTCATAGACTAATCAAAAAAAAAGTTTTATTTTATTCTGATTCGCATTCTTCGCTTAAAAACTCAAACCTCAGCCCAAACTTTAAACTAAACGTTTTTGGAAACCAAACCTAAAATCTAATTACATTTTCTTTTGTTTTTAACTCATTCGTTCATTTGCTCCTAATTTTGATGAAACGTTTTGTTTTCAATTTCAAAAACATCGCTTCAAATATAGTGTTGTATTACTGAAAAAATAGACTCCAATTATCTATCCTTTTATGTTATGTCTATCCCTTTGAGGATCTCATTCCGTGCTCTTCATATCATAATAATAATAATCCCAAAGAAAAACAAAACAAAAAATTTTTGAAAATATTTTTGTATATATAAGCCTGATTAGTAACCAAGGGGTTTAACATGCAATATATTACAGTCAATTGCACATCTCTTTTGGGTTCTGTTTGAGATTTCCTGAATTCCTGGAATTTTTTCAAAAAATTTTTTTAGACTCCGTTTCGCTAATTCATAGATTTTTTTTATTACTATAACTATGATTTAGGAATGTCTGCGCCCAACCCCAGTCTTATACCATTATTTTGGGGAATATAGCGATTAGAATATAGTCAGCCTATTGGGCGGCACAAGAATTTTGTTATTCACTATTTTTGTATATAAATTACAAACTCATTAATTAAGTTTCAAAATTACTATTTGAATATAATTTAAATTTGAGTTAATTATTAGTCACTTCATTGCTGTCGTTATCATTCATTTATCGCAAAACATTTTATTACACTTTTATTACACAAACCGTTATTTATTCGCACAAAAAATGTTTGCATTAAAAGACTTTTTTTGCCTTTAATTTTGCAGTTCGTCTCAAAAGAATCGGTTCTTACGAAGGATAAGACCTGAAGAATAGGATTTCAATTGCACTTCAAATTAAAATTAAATAAAATTCTCATTAATTACAACAAACAAAAACACAATTCACTCAAACAATATAGAAAAATACAGTGTCTGTTGAAATGTGGAAATGGATTTCATTCACCCATTCTTTTGGACTCATTTGAGGAAAAAATAACTATAATTCTGGTGATTATCATAAAAAAATAATTTGTTTTTAAGACGTGTTTTTATTCAGTTTTATAGTAATTATAATTATTCTGTGAATAAATTTTAAAAAACAATTACTTTATATTATTTCAAAACAATTTTCTTAAATGAATAAAAATTAATAAATTCATTGAGGATTTCAATTAAAACGACTAAAAGGAAATCCATTTATTACTCAATTTCTATGAATTATATATTTATTATGAAAATGAGAGTCAAAACAACTGAATGTTCTAAGAATTTAACGACAAAACCATAAATACAGAAATGAATTCATTCGGTGCTAAAGACAAATAGTATTTTTACAAAACCAAAACATCAAGAATTTTATCAAACATTTTGTGACTGAAGACTATATCATAATTTTAAACAAATTCATATATTATGTGAAAAAAATCAATTTTATTAAACAAAATACACCTTTCATTACATTTATATTATAATATATATATAAATATTAGTTATTATTATAATTATTACTTAATATTAATCTCTTCTAATTATATATAATTTTAATTAATTAATACTTCTTTTCTCGAAGAAAACAAATCACTTCTTTTTTTTTTGATTGAATCTTAAATTAAAATCCAAGTCATTAATACTTTTAGTTCTAATTCACAACAATTGTTAATACCTTTAATACACATCAGAATCAAAACAACTATTAATTATATTCAGAGTTAAATTCAATTCTGTAGTAAACTATCAAAAATCAAACTTTTTTTTTGAAAAAGAAAATAAAATTAAAATTTTTTTTAGTAAAACAAGTTATGAAGTTCTTGGAATGGAATGAATTAAATTGAAAATGAGCTCATCACGATAAAATGTTGACATGAAGGACCATAACAACTAAACGATGTATATAATTCAAGGCAAAATTCATTTGTTTATTTCGAATTTACAAATTGAAAATTCAACAAACAAGAATAATGGGCTTGTTAGTATAAATTAGGGATGCACAAGGTCGTTGACCATAGAAGGATAGTAATTCATTTTTCATTCAAAAACTAGGTGGTATATTTCAAAAATGGCGACGGGAAACTCATATTTTCCATCATTTTTGTTTTTATCCACGCTTATTTCAGGGAATTTTAAGCATAAAGTAGCCTAATTAAACCACAATTAAAGTAATTTATCAAGTCTAAATGCCTTAAAATAACAGACAAGTGGCAATTTTTTTGGCCTCCGTTACTAAAAAATGGTCAGTTATGGGACAATTATTTTCAAACCTAGGAGGGGATAAATCATCAAACTAGGACCTATAGTGGATTCTCAGAAAATCTCCCTTATGCATCCCTGCTATAATTTGATTAAACATAACTCAACTAATGATAAAAATTATTAATTAAATTTGTCTACTTGTCCAACCACAGCTTAACATGGGTTATATAATTGTTTTTCAGGTTCTCACCAAAACATGAATCTATTTATCAAAATATATGACTTGCTAAGAAAAATAAGCACGTTATTAATCAAAAGTATTAAATAAAGTGTCCTAATCGCTATTCGAATAAGTCAAATGATATGAGAAACATCTAAAATATAATAAAATTTTATTATGACTGCAATGTTTGCTGTGTTTATGTTATTTTAGACCTAATTTTTTTCGGAACATTTATTTTTTTTTCATCAGAACAATAAAATACTGAAACATTTAACTAACTATTAAAATGACAATAATACTGATAAAACATCTGTATAACAATTGTTTTACACAATTTACAAAGAACTAAACATGGCACATTTTAAAAATAGTAACAACGTAAGGTTTGTTTCATTTCCTCATTCGATATTATCATTAAAAATGGTAAAAGCCATTCTAAAACTAGCGAGGTGTTTCCTAATTTTAATAATGACTGATAAATAATCATGTGAAATGTTTTATAGGTCTCAAAGATATCAGTCATATGAACTTGATATTCAACGATTATTCAAACTGATTTTATAATAATTATTTATATCAAGAGCTAATCAAAGCTACTGATTTTTTCATTACATAGATAGTTCTTGAACTATATGTAATTTAATCGATTAAACTTGATCTTTTTTCATGTCTCTAAGCTAATCTTGCGTCCTTACCTAATATATCTTGATCAGCTCTGAAAATTCAGCTATATTTAGCTAGACGTTAATATCAAACGTGATATCAATAGATTTGTTGAACAAAAACTACAATGAGAAAATTCATTGTTGAAGCCATTATCTAGCTGTTTTAATTGTCTGAATCATAACTAAGAATAGCATTTATGATGAAATAAAACTTTTATTTCCACAACAATTGAACTCTTCTAAAATTAATACACTTTTAGTTTTCATTGTGTTGTGAAACCCATTTCACGACATTTAGTCTACGAATGCAATAAAAAACTTCAATCAGGATTTTCTATTAAACATAACCAAGGCATCTATCCAAGATGAAATTATTTTAAACTCATATTTGTGAATGAGTTGAAACTTCACAGCATTTCTATTACTTGATAATTATAAGAACATAATTTCTTCAAATCCAGCTTGCTCATCGTTCAAACTTTGAGACTTTAATAAAATTATCATCCCGACAAAATTATTTTAATTTATCATCAGTTTTTTATAGGCTGAGAGAGAGAGAGAGAGAGAGAGAGAGAGAGAGAGAGAGTCATAAAAAAATTCATTAGAGGTTATTATAGATTAATAAAATAAAAAATTAAGACTTTTAAATTCATTCACAAGATAGTCAAGCTGATCTGAACTATATAATGAGTGGAGCTAGCTGCCTATTAAACATTTATCCCAGGACAGATTATTCTAAAAGTAACCTACATTTGAGTGATTATAAAAATAAACTACTGTGAATAGGAACTGAGAAAAAGGTTAGGGATTTTCACAGTTACCTCGTTATCTATCCTGAGTATTACTAATACAAAGTTCTGTTATCTACAGAACAGCGAAAAAATTGTTAAGGAATTCATATGAAAGCAATGGTTTTGTGCGACTCTAAGCTATTTTTTACGATATTTGCGATAATTATTTTGTTTGACTTCGATATAATAAAAACTAAACTCTAATATAACATTAGGAACGACACGTATTCACCAAAAAAATTAGTAAAACTTTCCCAACCTTTCTTCCAATGTTTTATGCAATTAGTGTTGAATAAAGTTTTCATATTTCATACAACAATCCAATTGTTTATTAAATTCATTGACGAAAAACGGAGAGAATTGTCGGAAAAAATATCATTCAATGAGTTGTCATATCATTTGTTTTCAATCAAAAGACTTATTTGTATTCATTCTGTAATCGATTTATAAGAGTCGTCGAAGAAAACATATCGTATGTATAAAAATAGTCTAATTTTAATTACTCTTTTCTATTTTAATTCTATTTGACCCAAGGATGTGCAGTCAGATAAATCATCTCTAAACTAACAAAAAATCAACTAGATTTATTTGACTATTTTTTCTGAAATTCATTTTATAAGATATTACTTTTGATTCTTAAAGGAATTTTCACAAAATTGCTTAACTATTGGTAAAAGTTATTCTGATTATTGAAAACTATTTAAGAGCAATTGAAACTTTTCAATAGTTCTGGTTGAATTTAGAATGAAATTCATTGATCAGGTCAATTTTGTTGGTCATCCATGCGTTTGATAATTCTTAGGGCAATTCAATCCTCGCACTTATATAACATGCCGTTCATACGTCTGCTGTTATCTCACCATTCAATTAGAATTCAATATTCTTAATAGTTTTTGTCGAATTTTCTGGTCCATTGTCGGCTTCTTATACACTCTAATATACTAAGAGTATTTATTTCCAATTGATTGCAATTCACGCCAACAAATCATTTTGTGTTATGCTCTCAATCGGTTAAACTCGGGGGCAAACAATGTTTGCCAATCCATAGCCAAAAGAGGAATGACTGCTTTTTTTTGCCTCGATTTTATCGAAAAAGTTGACTTTTTTCTTCAGTTAAGGAATTTTAATCACGACTTTAGTGAGTTTTTTCAATTTTAAAAAATCTTTTCTTATTTTGAATTTCAATTTTCTCTTTTAAATTGAATTTTTTTACTAAAAATATTTTCAGCAATTGATTTGTTTTTGAATTTTATGCCAAAAATGTCATAAAAATCTATTCATTTTCGACATAAATATTTATTTCTTGTTTTCTTAACACTTCAAAAGTGTTTGTTCTTAATGTTCGACAATATTTTTTGGAAATACTTTGAGTTTAAAACTTCGGTTCAAACAACTCATAAGACTCGGGCTAAGGTCACAAGTCTTTATCATGAAGAGAGCTTATCCGTGGACAGTTAGACTTAGGACCATGGTCCTATTCAAATAAGGCACTGTCATGGAGTTGCTCTCTTTATGGCAAAACTTGAACTCAGAACAGGAGGAAATAGCAGCGGAAGTGCTAATCAGGTAGGTGCTGATAAGAAAAAAAACCCATTTTTTTTGCTGAATAATCATTTAATTTTGAGTGCCGGCAATAATTAAGTCCAATTTGATAGGACAGTCGAATAAGTTGCCCGGATATGTCTCATCAAAAAGACGTCCTTCACTCGACTTTACTAATGGCAGACGTAATGTCTGAATGAATCGATCGGAAAGTGTTTTGTTTTCATTCAACAAAATCAATGAAAGCATTGATTTTGTGACAAATATTAATTCAATTAAACTTTTAGTCTTAAAGACAATAAATTTGACCAAAATTTAAGACAAATTTAGAGCTAATATAATGTCTAATAATAATGACATTGAGTTCATTGATATCGAAATCAGCGAAAATGAGGTAAACATTGAATTTGTTTTCAAAAACCAATTCAATTGTCATTCAAACCAATCTTTTGGTTTAAATTTGATTTGTTTTAACAGAAAAAGAAGTCTTCGAAGCGATTATTGTCGACCGATAGTCTGCAGATGACTCCGACCGGCGACAAGAGTATGGCCAGTGGTTCCGGAGCCGGCGGAAGTGGTTCAGCGGCCAAACGCCAGAAACGGGGCAAACAGTTCCGGGACCAAAACGCGCCCCGAATGCCACTCAATGGTTACGTGAGGTTCTTGAACGCCAATAGGGAACGGGTGAAGACGGCCAACCCTTCAAAAAGTTTTGCCGATATAACTAAACTGTTGGCCGCCGAGTGGTCGGCATTAGATCCCGACCAGAAGCGCCAGTATTTGGACGAAGCAGAGAAGGCTAAGGAACTGTATCTGAAAGAACTCCACGAATACCAGAGAACTGAAGCCTATCAGGAGTTCCAACTGAAACAGAAACAACGCAAAGACATGAAACTGAAGGCAATGAAAGAACAGGCCAGTTCTGGTGATGGACACATACCCATTGCCAACACCAGTAAGGCCTCCGCTATGACCGGTTCCAGTGCTCACAATATCAATGGTATTCAATCTTTTAGTGAAATTCTCATTCTTATGTCCATTTCCGCTAACCTGACCACTATTTTTAGTCATTCCTCTTATTCTGAGCCTTAATTCAATTTTTATTAATCAATATTATAGTTAAGTAAACCATTAATTTTGCCAAAAGTTATCTCAATTGGAGCCATAATCGTTTACATAGTTTCCAAATGAATACTTGTTATCATTTATTACAATAATTGAAAGCAATAGACATTTATTGCTTTAATTAGGAATTTTTGATAAGAAGAGTGTAATTTCGATAAAAAAATAAGTGATCCGAAGAAAAGCTCTTAAGGAGTGGTTTTCAACACAAACCATACAAAGGAATAGTTCGCTAATTCTTCTGAACTTTTGCTCCAAACGATTGATAGACTTAAGGAAACACAGAGACTTCAATAGATTAGGTCTTTTATCTGAACTAAAATTTTGTCGAGTATTTGTTCTCAGAAGAAAAATCACTGATAAAACTGCTATGAAATAAAATATTTATAGCTATGGTATAGTCTGCCAACTCATGACAAGTCTGAGAGCTCAGGCGATAAAATATTTGACTCTTTTTCTTTTATTTTATTGACTGAAACTCTGGCAACGAATGTGATTATTGTCTAACAGTTCCACACATTTTCTCACTATTATTGTCATAAGTCCTATAAATTGATAAAATTCCTATCAAATATTATGAACAAGGATCTACTTTATGACTGGGCGAACCCAGTCCTATGCACATTCTGAGGGGTGTCCAAATCGGAGGTTAGGCAACTGGCATTATTTGTCCAAATTTTATACACCGAAACTATTTAAGAGCTAGAACTTAAGCCCTGTGCAAAACCACAGGTTATTCTGGACCACACCTCATTCTATTTGATCAGGATAATTGATAGTATAATAATGATAATGTTTTAATTATTGTCAATTACAGCAAATGATGAGAATATAGACTCATTTCCGATGGACACAAACCAATCGACCCTTGATTTACCCATATTTACCGAAGAGTTCCTGGATCACAACCGGGTGCGGGAACAGGAGTTGAGGTCTTTACGCAAATTGAACACTGAATATGAAGAACAGAACGCAATTCTCTCCAAACATATCGATAATATGAAGTCCGCCATTGAAAAGCTTGAGGTCGAGTCCGTGCAGCAGAAAAACAATAACTCAGCGCTCAGTCAACACCTGCAGCACTTGAGGTCAACCCTTTTGAGGAGCTTTGCGTCAATTGCCATACCGGGCACTAATGAGACCCCGACTCCCGATAATATCGACGACTATATGATTCGTCTGCACTCGAAACTGACGGCCAAAGACCGAACCCGAGAGACAGAAATGTTGTTCGATAGGGTCAGAGGGATAGTGGCCGGACTCGACTACACTCTTCATTAAACTGTATTCTATGTATTCATATTATTTGTCGACCATTTATATTAATTTTGTATTAATTTTCAAGTTTTTAGTCAATTTTCAATAGAAGACTAATTGTATTAATTATTTAATCAGAGATTTATTTTCAATTCATCTCTGATTTGCAAGAAATTCAAATATAATTCAGTAAATTATCATTGATTTAGACATTTGACACATTTTACAGTTTTCTTTGCTTTGATTATTAGTTGAAATTTCTATTTTCAACAATTAATCGATAAAATTATTTTCAAACAAATTTTTAAAAATATTTCAAAAACTCTTAAAAACTAAAACGTCAGTCGTCTTGAAAACAATCATCAAATAGAAATAGTCACCGAACACCTGTTCCAAAGCTTCTGCATCTCAACCAATTCAATGGATTCCAATCAGAGAAGTTCTGGGTCTGCCTTTCTTGACTTCTTTAAGGAGAGGGAAGAAGATATCAGAAGACAAGAACTGATTGAACGGTTCGGTCAGCCCGAACCAATGGGGTGGATGAATATGGAAAATGCATGGACTCAGAAGGACTATCCCGAGCTATGCCCACAAAGTATGACAACTCTTACAGGGCTTTCAGGGGATAAAAATAGGAATTCATTTGAGATTTCGGTGCCAACCAATTGGCAAAACAAGAATAACTGCTTCAATGGGTTTAGCCCTAAGCCAAGTGTTGCCACCAATGGTTCAGGGCCATTCCCGTTCATAGCACCCAATGAATTCGGGGTTTGTCGTACAATGCCAGGACCAAATGGACCTGTCACATTGAACCAGTGGACCAATAAGATAGACAAAGAAACTCCGAAACGGCAGTCCCTGATTAAGCGTTTCGGTGAACCTGAACCTATGGACTGGCAGGACTTTCCTGATGCCTGGACTCAGAAGTACTATCCCCATATTTGCCAGCAAACATCAGATCAGAAGCCATATTTTCCAGATGCAACGGCAATAAAAAAGGGCCAGGTTTCTATTGAAGAAGTCCGGTATCAGCATTACTGCATGCGTTCAAATCCATCGGTTCAAGCAGCACAGCCCTACCAATTCTCCACTCCTTGCATTAGAACAGACATTCAACAAAATAGGTTTAGCTCTAATGTCGCCCCATTCCCCACCTTGGTAATTCCCAGAAAATTTTGAATATTTCCAATAAAATGATAGCTGGGATTCAGTGTTTAGATTCTTGCAACAGGGTATACTTCCATTGCCATATCACAGAATAACTAGTTTACAAAAGAGCTATTTTTCTAGTTTTTGTTATCATGAAATACAATGATTTTGCGAATAAAATGTTTAATTAAATTTATTTTTTGACCAAAAATCCTAAGGATATTAAATAACATTTGGCAAGAAATTTGAGAAATCAACTGAAATCAATGTTTTTCTCTAACATTAGGCAATAGTAATAATATCCTACAATTTTTTAGAAAGCAAATAATGGCTCTAATAATTATTACTATTTCATCATGATTACTGGAGGCAATACTTGTCCTTTCTTCCAGCAGCCCTTGCAAAAAAAGTAACTTTACAAACAGAAACATTTTTTAAGATTGGGGCCAAAGTTGGCTATTGTTTAATTATTTGTGCTTGAACATTTTTAATAAAATCTATTTACTTAAAATCAATTTGAAAAACAAAACCCAGATACATTTCGTTTAAGACCTCAATAAATAATTAATGAATGGATTAAATTTCAAATAATATTCACTTTTTGAAGTCAATCTGAAAATAATTACTTTGATTAAAACATGGAAAAGTGTGGAGGCGTTCACTACTAAACAATGTGATACCAGAATGACCAGAAAAATCAGCAATAATACTTTCTATGAAAATTAATCCGAATTATATTTAAATGTTTCAGTTTCTAATTAATTATGCCTATAAATAAGATATGAATTCTATTCAAAAACTACACTATTGTTTGAAGAATACATTTCAATCAAACAGAATCATTACATTACAGAATATATGAATTTCAAGACTAGAAATTTGATTAAAATATTTGGAATTCAAAAGAAATATAATTAAAAAAAGCCTATTATTAAAGCCATTCATTTGAATAATTACTGATTCTTTGGTTCGAAAATCATTTTTAATCAAATACTGAAATCAAATTATTGTTTCACTGAATGAATATCTGATTTATTTGAAATCCAATAAAAGGAAAATATAATTCTGAATATTAAGAAAATATTATGATAGAGGGGTAGCCAATGGGGACTTCTCATAACTAATACAAACATTGAATTGCAAATGATATTTGCATATCAAATTTAAATAGAGATGCTTGATAAATCTTATTAATCCAAGGAATATTATTCTAGTAGATTTGCTTATTCTAGAACTTTTCTTAGAAATGAGATTTATTGAGATAATTCCGGATCTGGAAAAAATTGTCTTGTTAGTTTTTTCTAATAAATACATTGTATTATAAGCAATGAGAGGGATGAGTCTGTCTAGCCAGTTGAGCTTATCTATGTCTGGCATAAAATGAAATTGTAATGTACCTGCGAGTGACTATACATTTAGCTCTTAGAAATTAAACTGAATTTAAAACAATTCAAATTAAATAAAGCACAAAATTAAATTTAGAA
>JAQIWP010000707.1:0-21126 GCA_034695525.1 Euzetes globulus | reverse complement strand
CTCTCTCTCTCTCTCTCTCTCTCTCTCTCTCTCTCTCTCTCTCTCTCTCTCTCTCTCTCTCGCCTTTTCTCTTATCTGTTCTTCACATAAGCTCTTAATCTTAATTATGAATCATTAGTGAAAATGTTTCGGAAAAAATCTTCTCAATACAACATTTCTTTTGATATAATGAACCACAACATAATGAATAAGGCGTTAAAACACAGCAATCCATCAACCCTTCACCTGTGCCATTGCACAAAATGTTGGATCACATTTTATTTTTCAATTCAATACTATTATAATTTGCCATGCTCACCACTCATATTGGCAATTATTTTAATTTTCTTAAATATTGTTTTTAATTTTTCTTTAGATATGTATTTAAAAGAATTAATGAAAAATACAATAATTCAATTGTATCTAATTTTGCTCGATCAACGATTTTGAGTATCGAAATTGATTTATTGTCATCTCTTTTCATGAGGAACGGCATTATAATCTGTTCCACACATTTATATATAGATTTCGTTTCATTGTTTTTATTTCTTTCATATCTTCGCTGCGAATCATAAAAATCATTCGGATTTTCAGAGCAATTATTATTTTCAAGACTAAGTGTTTGAATAATAGTTTAGAGGAAAGGCTAATAGCTTTTTAATTAACAACAAAATTCTTTTACTCAAAAAGTAAACAAATAACAAACCAAAGGATTTTCAAAATATTGTTTTGAAAATTTGTTTTTTAAATTATTTTAATATTTATAACTTTTACACAAACAAATAGTGAAATGACCGTAAAGAGAGTCCAAGTTTCTACAATTTAAGTAATTTGTTATATTTAGTTTAATTGAAATTGAATTTTCGAACAAATCATCCAGAATAACTAACTTGTAATGAATAAACTCATTTAAAATTCGCTTTAAAAACTTTATTTAACTTGAACTTTGATCTATACAAAAAAAATCTCAGATTCATGTCTTATAGAATCGCAAACTTTTAAAAAGAGCCTTAATTTCATCTTAATTTAGTGAGCTCATTTTCAAGGAAATCATCAAGTGGGTTTAATTGATTTAAAAATACTAATTATCACATAATTGTCTAGTATAAATTGCTAGACAAGAATTAGATGGACCTCGTCATAAGTGTGTCTTGGTCAACATTTGTAGATCTAAACCAGAGATGCCAAATAAAAAAATTTAGAGGTATGGGGAAGGGTAAAATGGAGCCGGAAACTTTTTCTAAAATAGGCTTATTTCCGGTGTTTTAAGCCTAAATTAGCCTATAATAAGGCTATTCTGCTATTAAGTTTAAAAGCTTAATTCCCTAAAATAAATAACAAAATGGCGGCTTTTTTGTAGCCATTTGTAAAAATGTCTGACATTAATAAAAAAAAATCCTAACATTTACACAAAAAATGGCCGGCTCACTTCGCTCGGGTGAGCCTTGGGAGGGGGTTATTTTCAGTTTACGATGGAATGAAATACAGCCCTCTATGGGCCATCTCTCACCTAAATCATTTTTATAGTACTTTTATGGAAATACCCAAAAGATTTTTGGAATTAAAAAAAAGTTTGCGATACATACCTTAGATCAGTGCGAGCAGAATATCCACAAAATCTAGTCACTTTAATAGCATAATTAATGCGCAAATATAATTTGTTAAAATTTTGTTCAAATAAAACCTAATATAAGAACATGGGTTGAAGGTTCAAAAACAAATATTTTAGTGATTGAACACAAATAAATTAAATGCTTAATAACTTTTCATAGTCGGGCTCAAAATTTGCGCAAGCTATTCTATTATTACTTTTTAAGAGTTTACTTAAGAAATTTGTGTTAATTAAAAAATTACATTTTTTATTTAAATTGAATTTAGGCTATTCTGGTGACACCCCATTAAATGGTTAGAGGGATAAAAAGCTGGAATCTGATCTGAAACTCAGGTCTAATGAACCAAAATAACTTTGTGATTTATTAAGAGATGGCCAAATAGAAACAATCTTTTTATTTTGAAAAACTTTCTAGAAACTTTCTCGTAATGGGGTTTCAATGGTCGGCCCATATATTTCAATGGGAGAAATATTATATTTGTTTTAATGGTCAGTCCATGTAGAATTATGACAACAAAACAGTTACCACTATTGAAATTAAGGGCTTAATCAAACGGACAATTTTTAATTTGAGGTAAATATTCGAAGTAGGAATGATTCAATCAATTTGTCAATATTTCAATATTCCTAAATTAAAGAAGAATCAATTTTAAGTATTAGGGGTATGCAAACTAAAAAAATATTAGACTATTTATTTATGGTAACAAACAATAGATCCTAACTCTAGGCCTGTCAATGGCTAACGTTTTAACTTTTTTCAGTTTCAAAATCTCAAAGCTATTTGAGTTCAAGAATAAAGTAAAATAGCAAAAGAAATGAATTATAAAAAGAAAATTTATATCTATATCTGTGAGAAATTTTTTAGGAAGAAATTTTCTTTTAGGCCAACTGTAGTCTTAGTGAATAATTGTATCAATCATTCAAAATATCTGTAAAAATAGTCACATACAGATCGGATCATCTATTGGTCTAATCATTTAAGTCATCTCATTTCGATTTATTTTTTTAGAAATAAAATTTTAATTCTCAAATACTTCACTTTATTTAGACTTCTTTATTCTTTTAAATTTTGAATCTCGGACCTGGTCATTATTGGAGCAGAAAAATTTTGGTTTGTATTTAACCACTGATAATTTTTGTACTTGATCAGAAAAAATAACAGATTTAGTTCAAGAGAAAAAAAAGTAAAATAAGGAAATGTACTTGAAAATACACTTTGCAAGTATCGAATTAGCTTCTGATTTTACGAAGATCATATTGCCATGTCCAATATCATAAGTTATGAATCATAAACTGGGTATCATTTTAAGCATTTATTTGCAAGAAGATAGAGAAGGATCAGGACCTCTGGCAATCACACTTGATTTATTGTTACACTTATTGTTATACTTAATATGAATTTTGCAAGTCTAATGTACAAGATTTCATTAAATTTTAAATAATAAATTGATCGAGGAAGTTTTTTAAAAAATTGAAAAGAAATCGTAACATTTAATTATAAAGCAATTTTTAAAAATGTTAAAATCCATTAAAAAAGTTTTGAAATCTTGGGAATTAACAAAAAGTTTGGCTTTCAACTGGGAAATACCTCTCAAAATCACCATGCCTAGCAGTTTGTAACAATAATTTGATAATGAGTTGAATGGCTGACTTTTTTTTCTAAAGCAGTTATAAATATTTTTTTATTATTATTATTTCTAATTTGTATCGAATCTTATAATCGTTTTTAATAATTATAATTTACAAACGATTTTTTGAAAAGTTGGTCAAACATTGTACTAAAATATAACTATTCTTCTACTTATACCAGGATAATAGTAGCGATGTTTTAAATTCAAGCTCTGATTAAATATAAATGGTATAAAAATTTTGAGGAAATTCTATTCACATTATTTTTTCCTAATTATATATTGAATTAATGATTGAAAAAAGTATTGGATATCACTTTAAGCAAAATAAAATTAGATCTAGTTTATATTTTTCGTATAAAAAAAGTAATAAAAATAAAGCAATTGAGGCATTAATTTCAATTCAAACTATCGTTATTAAAATAATTATTATTGAATGAAAAATCCGTTCAACTTGATAAAAAAGAACTTAGAATATTTAAAAAATTAAATATCCGATAAAACAGTCACAATAACAGAATAGTAAAAGTATTCGGATGCTCTCAAAAGAAATCAATTATTTGTTTGGAGGAGTCGAGGGTTTATTAAAGTCATTATATAAGCGCTTGCATAATTTAATAACAGTCCATTCGGGGAAATTGAAGAGAGGCCCAAACCAACTTTATCATTTGTCTTTTTTCTAATTGTTTTGGATTTAACACCAGAGGTCACTAAGTTGGAAGACCCAAGGGGAAGCCATAGGATGGGGCCAAATGGACCTTCGGCTAGAAGGGGGCCAATTCCAAAAGTTTTCAGTCTAAGGGCATTTTCCAGAAGTCAAAATCGACCGGAAACGGCAATTAGTGACAATTTTCTTCCAAAATTAGTTTATTCCCCGTGATTTTAAGCGTAAATTAGCTTAACTAGGCTATAATTAGTTTATTTTGCAAGTTTGAAGGCGAAATCTTTTCAAGTAAAGAACAAAATGGCGGATTTTCTGGTTGCCCTTTGCAAAAATGTCGGAATTTTAGCCACCATTACCGAAAGTTCCCAAATTTTTACCAAAATTTCCTAAATATTTGCCGGCTCGCAGTTTTACCGGCTAGGGGGATAAAATCTCAAAATTTGCCATCTAGGGGGTAAGTACGTTTGCCCCCCCCCATGTTGGCGACTTCTGTTTAACACCAATGGAGGGATAATCCAATTCAACTATTCATAGGAAAAGGCACTATATTTTTCTGAATTTTGAGGTTTTTAGGGGATTGTGTATCGAAAAATTGAAAATTGAAAAAAACTTGATGGACTTGAAAGCTCAAACCTGGTAAAATATGTTATCAATACTTTCATAAATTTGAACAACAGATTCAGATAGTCATGGTGAAATTATATACTCTGAAACTTTGTTATCGTAGTAAAAATGGCCTTAGCGTGATTCTGGGTGAAAGGGCCAGAGAAATATAGACTTTTGAAAAATTAGCCAGCTCTGGCTTTAATAAATCCAAAGCTAATTCGAAAGAGTCTTATAAAAATAGATAATAGAATATGTTTAATATTAGGATTGTCTGAAATAACCAGAATTTGTCACTTATTTTGATTGAGTAAAAAATGATCGATAAGTAGTGTCGTATCGATCGTACAATTGAGTCATTCTTTCATTTAATTCCATGTTTTCAGTCTATTATTAATAATATAAAAGTTTTATGGATATAGTGTTTATTCCGAGAAAATCATTAAAATTATATATCTCTCAAATTGTTTTCAAAAAATGATTTAAATGAAAAACAAACTTCAATTCAGTTAATTCATTGAAATTGCTTAATAAGACACTATACCAATTACTATATAAAATGAATAAGTTAGTCCACTGGTTAGTTAATTTCAAAAGCGACTTGATGCTAATTAATGGCCAATTTCAAATTTTACAATGTAAAAAACTTATTGAAAATGCTTTGATAATCAAAATAATATTTGAATTAAGTTTTTTGTAATCGTGAGAGCACATCTTACTAAAATTTTATAAAATAATATTTATTTTGTCTCTCATAACTTGGATAAATGTTTATACGTATATAAGCATATATATCAAATTCTTAGCAAGTTCAAAAATCAGTGAAATTTAAAAACACTTTTTAGTCAGTGTTCTAATCGCGATACAAATATTGAGTCTTCTATAAAAGGTCTTAAGAATTTTGAATACCTTTCATGGACTATGATTTGCAAGACTCGACTTTCAGTTTAAGTAACTCTTAACTGACTTTTTCACATAATTATGTAAATCAGAAAAAGTCGCAAAACTTATAATTTTTCTGATTCTCGTTATTATAAAACAATTAGTCGTTGGATAATAACCATCGAAATTATGTAAAACGAACTCTGATTTTGTTCGTTATTTGACAAAACATTTAATTTTCTGAAACACAAAAAAGACTCAAATAAATGAAACGAAAATAATTGTTGTAAACATTTTTTAAACTCAATTAAGACTCTAATCGATTTGTAACCAAAAAATACAATTATTTTGAATAATCGAAAAAGTGATGCCATTGACTACAAATCAATTTTAAGACTTTCCAGTTTGATTTCTAAAAAGTTTCACTTATTAGATCATTCAGCTTGATTAAATGGATAATTTTTAGCAAAAATGATAAACTCTTAATTTATTCAGGTTAGTGAAAATGGTGAAAGTGGAGGAGCGGCCAATAAAAGTATGTGCGAACAGCTCTCCAAATGAGAATTTAAATGATTATTAAAGAAATTAATGAGAATTAAATTGAAGGAATTTAAATTGTAATAGATGAATGAACTAGCGACAAAACGATATCAGTTTTCTTAATGAACATAAGCAAGTAATTAATGGTTTGTTTTGTAATTTGATTTAAAATAATTGTTTTGAGGTCTGTCTGTCTCTAAGTTTTTATAAAAAGCCAAACAATTTGCTAATCGATAGGCAATAAATTGCGAGTAAATACTCACTTAAACAGAAATTAAACCAATTTATTAATTAAATAAAACAATTTGTGTGACAATTAACAGCATATTATTGCCTTAATTTTCATTTTATTATCATTAAATCAAATAATTTCTTACTTTAAACATTAATTTCATGTGAAATTATTATTCAAAATGTATTAAGTAATAAATCAAAATAATCGTAATAATAATAATAATAATATTTGATAATAAATAACAATAAATTCACTTAAAAAGCAATTCAAATGAATTAACCGATTGAGTCTTTTAGATACAAATCAAAAGCATTTTAATTAATTGTTAGAAAATTGTTTCTATGGTTTGTTGCCATCAAAAGGGAAAAGCATATCAAAAGTAATCGCTGTTTGGTCTGCATCTCCATCTTCCAGATGCATCTCAAAAGATTCATTTAACTGATCATTTCATTATTGATTTATTCTTTATAAACTTATGTATTATTCAAAAATTTTCAGCATTTGATTGCCTTGTTTATATCCAATTAGAGTATAATATTTGACCTGACGTTTAAACAGAAACTTAATATAATTACCAAATTAATACAATAGAGTCAATTGAATAGATAATTAAATACTACAAATAGGAAACAATTTTGATTTATTTATATTATAAGATGTTTGGAATAATTTACACAATTTTTAATTGAATGCATTGAGTTAAAGGAATTTAATAGATTATCAGCTCATATAACAGGGACAAACAGCGCTCGTAAACGACGACAGTGTAACAAATGTCCAAATAATTGGACCAATGAAAAATTCATTAATCATTTTATTCAATATTTGATACAAAAACAAATTCAATTAATTGCTTATAAAAATTATTAATTATCGACAAAATGAAGAAAAATTAACGAAAAATGGAAAAAATGATCTGATTTTTGTTGACTCATGTTTTAGATGTTCCCACAACTGACTAATTATTCTATAGAATTAATCAAAATTAAATTATTCAACCCATCATTTCATTCATTTCTCCTTTATTTCTATTCAAATGAATTTTTCGTAAACATTAAACATAAAGATTAGTTGACTTTCGTTGTGAAATCAATTTAAAAGAAAAACATTTAATCAGAACTTTACAAATACAATCGTTTAATTTACCCCTCAACACATTTTCCCCTCAACATTTTTTTAAATAAATTCAATCATTTTCATGTTCACTCTTGTTTATTCATTTATAACATAAATCTAATAAATAATCTTATTTTATTTAGTTAGGATATTTAGATAATTTTAATTGGTTATTTTAAATTTGAGAGAGTTTAGGAAGAAATAAATAAATTTTTATGAACTATTTTTAGTTATAGAAACATTTTGTAACTAAATCAACTACTTTAGTATTATTCTTGGGACTCAACCATCTTTATATTAAACTTTTTGAAACCTAAAAGTTTGGTCTTTTATTTACTAATATTATATTAATTTCCGATTTGAAGTACATTTTAAAAAGTACTAAATTAAAGAGAGAAAAACACATCAATTGTTTGGTGTCAAGAATTTGTGAATAAAATATGATTTTGATTGCAATGAGAAGAAAATCGAAAAAGAGTTCAAGTATTGAACAGACGATAGAAACGACTATTTTCTCTCTTCAGACAACTTGTCGTCTCTTTATTTCTGTTTTAGTTGTAAAACAAAATCAAATAAATGGCAGAAAAGAATTTGAATAACAGTTGGAATCCTTTAAATTATTCCCAAAACTTATGTAAAAATCAGTTAATTTGTAAAAGTTTTGGATAAACGGAATAATCGTTGAATTAATTGTCGTTTTAGGCGTCAACACAATTGTTGCCAACAATGGAGGCCTTTCTTCGGTGGCCACCAATGACAGCACCGACACATTGGCCGACAGGACAAGGACTCAAAGTCTTTTCATCGACTCTTTCTCAGCTCTGGATATGCAAAACAATTCAAACGATGGAATCAATCAATTGGTTAACGATTTGATTACAAACAATGACAACAATTTTCAATTGGATTGCATTCAAAGTTTGAATAAAAGTCATTCAATTAATCCGTTTATTGCAGACAATATTACCGGTAAATCTGTTAGCAATGTCTTTGATTGCGGCGACTTTGGGATTGAGTCCTGCAATAAAGCAAATGTCTCTACAATTGCCGCCAATGGTCTCAATGGCGTCAATGGCGTCAATGCATTCAATGCTTCGATTGGAAGACAATCGGCATATAATCAAAATTCATATCATTTGATGGCATCTCAAGATCTGATGTCATCTCAAAGTTATGGAGATTTGAAATCATTTTCACAACAGATTCGGTCATCAAATCAATTAATGCAACCATCGAATAGTCGAATGTCTGATCTTCAGAACAATCTATTGACAAACCATTTGTCGAATCCAGTCATCAATTCATTGAACGATTCGATAAGAAAAGTATTACCGAATCCAACGACTAATCCACTGCCGAATCCAATGACCAATCAATTGAATTCTTCATTCTCTTCTGGATTTAGTCAATCGAATCAATCAGTTCAGTCATTAATAGCTCCAAAATCAGTTCATTTGCCTTACAATCAGAAGCAGACATTCCAGAAGTTGTCATCACTAGAAATGTCACATGAAATGAGTCAAATGGGAAGCCGTCAGTTGAGGTCAATTCGGGCCCGAAATTCGCCTCAAAGTTCAGTCGAATCGATGAATAAACTTAACTATTATTTGGAGAAAAGTTACGAACAGTTCAAGCATTTGGAAAAAGAGCGCAAAAAGGTTTGGATTGAGTTTTGAAAGTCTATTGATTTTATTGGTTTTTAATTAATTTGGTTTTTATGTTTAGATCGAATGCGAACTGATTCAGGTCTTTGTTGGACACAAGATCTCCAGCGCCAACAATATTCCTATTCAACGACTGCCACAAAATGCTTCAAAAGTGGACCGAATTATAACAGACATGAGTCGAGAACACGCAAAAGTCATCACAATTGTCGCCAAAATGGAACAGTTGAAGGAACGGGAGTTCAGTGAACTCATTCATAACTCAATCCATAAATGGTATGAAATTATCCGCGATTTGCAAATGAAGAGAAAAATCGAAGTCCAAAGAAACGCGACAAACATCGGAGGTATCGGTTCGTCAGAAGAGCTATTCATCGGACAGTTCTGCGAAATTATGCGACAATTATTGTCGAGCATTCGTGCGGTGCGGACCTGTCTGTGGTGCGCTCTCGTCATCACTCTCTATGACCAAAGCATGTCTTAAATTAACTCTTCTCTTAAAGTTTTGCCGCACTTTTCATTTGATTTTTTAGACTTATTTTTCTTTCACAATAATAACTGAAATTCTCTTTTCAAGAATTTCTTTGATTTTTTCATTTTCTGTTTTTAATTCGAAAATAGTTTTGCAGTTAAATTATAAATTGATTTTTATTCTCCACTTTCATCATGAAATTTATCCTTGAATTTGAAGTATTGTTTGAATTATATATACTTTGATCTAAAACTAAATCCTATTATTAGTTTATTTACTTCTTATTAACTCTTTTCTTATGAAATCACTGTTTGTACCCTTAGTTACAAAAACTTTTATTCATTCCTTTCAACAATTAATAGTATTTTATTTGAGCCGAAATTCGATTTAACATCTTTTCGACTGAATTATTGATTACTATTTCTTTATATTTAGATTATTATTATTATTATTATTATTATTTGTATTCAATTATTGCGGCATTACTTCTATTATTTCCATTTTTGTTTGTTTTGTTCAAAAATGTATTCATTTATTGATATAATAAAAAATTATTAAAATAATTCAAAACTTATCTTCGACTTTATATTACGATTGGTTTTGAAAGCCATACAATGAGAGCAGTCGGAGAGGGATCCAATTGCAGCCATATATTATCTTATTTTTCAAATGGTTTTACCAAGTCTATGCCAAGTGATTTCAAAAAGTTCAATTAAAAGGCCTTTTATTGGAATAAAAAGAGTCATTTTTTGTGTAATAGCTAGATCCTAATAATTTTCATTCAAACATCTCATCACATGCAGAAAAAAGAAACAGGCTATTAAATCATTTTATTTACTAAGTTTCATTTGAAAAGCATTGAGTTAAATCCAGGGATGTACAAGGAGGGATTTCCTGAAATATCCCCTAGGTTTGAAAATTGTCTCAAGGAGGAGGAACGTTCTACCAGGCTTGAAAAAAGAAAAGTTCGCACGGCTGCAAGTTTTTGTAATTCAGAATGCCAAAAAATCGGCCATTTTCTCCCATATTTTAAGAAATTTAAGGTCTTGCAACCTTGATAACAGCTTAATTATGGCTTAACTAAGCTAATTACCCCTTAAATTACCGGAAATAAGCATTTTGTTTCGTCATTCTGAAAATATCCCCTCCCTCTATCCCCCAAGGTTTGGTCTGATAACAAGTCATTATCCCCCGCTATATCCCTCTAGGGTCACTGACCTTGCACATCCCTGGTTAAATCAGAGGACGCAGAATAATCAAAATTCAATATAAATAGCAAGTATAATTTATTTTTGAGCTCAAATTTCTTCAATTCGACACAAAAGTGCTAGTACTTATTTTATAATCTTGTATGAGAATAGCTTGCTCAAAGTTTGAGCCCGACTATGAAAAGTTATTAAACATTCAATTAATTTGTGTTCACTCATTAAAAGTTGTCCTGTTCTACAACCCATGTTCTTGTCTTATATTTTGTTTGAACAAAATTTTAACAAGTTATATTAGCGCAACAATTATGCAGTAAATGGTGGCTATTCTGCACGCTTTGAGTTAAATTATTAAAGAATGTAGTTGATCTTCTTAATAAATTTTCTGCTTACTCATCTTAGCTGTGGTGATATGTCTGGACATTATCTTTGAGAATTTAGTTATATTTTTGCCGAATGAAAACTGACTAAAATTGGCAAACATTGAAATCACCTGGATTTATATACCATCTATTTATTTGCTAAGAGGATAAAGGGTTGGCCTCATTTGGTAATCTCTGGGTTTACCCATCCATTAATAGGAACTATCAAAAAAATGTATAATAAACGATCCATTATAGAACTGTCTGTATTGGTGCCAACACTAGTTAATAGGACAGTTAGGAGTAAAATCAAGGTACAATCTTATAAAATTATAGTTTTATCTTTCAATTTAAATGATGTGGATCAATTCCATTCAACTTTTAATCAGACAGACATTGAATTTTAAATTTCTGATCAATTTATTAATTGAAAGCAATTCAAAGACAACTTAAATGTTGTTTTATTTATAGGAAAACCAATTATTTGCTAAATCTATGAAATCAATAATCAGCTGAAAACTAAGTGACAAAATAAATGGATTTAAATTCAATCCTTTGTAAGAAAGACTTTCCTATTATGAAAGTCTCGATCAAAGTGCTGCCAGGACTCAGTTCGAGGGTTGGCCTGGGGAAAGTTAGCATCACCGGGGTAGACGGTCTCTCGTTGAACGTGAATACGAGTGCCTCGTTCATTTTCCCAGGACCCGCGATTGTATTTAAGGTAATACCAAGAGCCCAGAATTGACAAATACACGAGAAATCCCCGTCCAATCAATTTTCGGGTAATACACGCTTTGTTTCGGTTCTAAAAATTCAATTCAATTAAGATTTTTGTATCAATTCATTATCAATCAGTTCTTAAAGAAGTCAACAAGGACAATTGCCACTTCTCTGCCAATAGACAGGGAAGCCAACCCCTTGGGGAGCAAGGTCATCTAAAAAGTATAAACAACATTGACTTCGAGAAAAATTGTGTGGTCTTTCAGGCAAATCAGGTTATACCTCCCCCCCTCTCCCCCACTCATGACTGATGGTCCGATTGGATTGAAAAGCCTTCTGGACTGTGGACAAGAATGAAGACTACTGTGAAGTACTTACCATATATTTGGTCAAATATGACTCAAACAGATCCATAGGCTTTCGGTAGAAGCGTCTGATAGGGTTGTGGTACTCGATGTACAGTTGTTTCACTTCAAAGGGCTCACTCGGGTGAAGGTGTTGGTCACGAATCCATTTGATCCGCCACTGTCTTTGAGTTTCGTTGAAGTCGGGTCCGAGTCGTTCCCTTTCGTTGGCGAATCTGCCCTTAATGTTCATGGGCATAACCCCCGCCGACGGGTGGAACGGATATCGCGGGTTCTCATCAAAACGTTGAGTCGACGCCTTTGCATATAATCTCTGCAATTCTTCTTCACTTATGTCGGACTTCAGTTCATTTGAATCATGAGATGAACCAGTCTTTGAGGCCACCATTTCGTCCTCTTATGTCTTCAGATTACTTCGATTATCGATTCAGTTATTGACAAATATAAACAATAATATCAATACAAACACTAATTGGCTCTTACTCATTTTCATTCATTTTAATTTATATTTTTAAATATAATTACAATTTATTCAACGATTATTGTTTCAATTATCTTACTTTATATTTGATTCAAATTGAATGCATTGTAATGAGAATTAACTGTAAATTGTTTGATATCTTTAATATCGAAAATTATATCGATTGTATTGAAGCCATTTTATAGATGCCATTCACATAAAACGTTACACACATTGTGCAAATCAAAAACTAATTATCAACCCCCCATTTATTAACACTCGATAAATCAATTAATTAATTACTCAATCAATTAATTAGAACAAGTTCAATCATTTTATACCAAAATTTAAAAAATGTTTTGTTAAATAAATGAGTTTCTTAATGCGTGAAATGATTATCAAATAGTGTCTTGGTAAAAAATAATTGAGATTGTTATGGAATCTAATCAGTAGCGGATTGCAGAGAGTGGTTAAAAATATTTCTTACAAGATTCTTTAATCAACTTAGGTTCACTAATTTACATTAACTGCTACTTTTGTTGACAAAGGTGTTCTGGTAGGTGTTCTGGTAGGTGTTCTGGTAGGTGTTCTGGTAGGTGTTCTGGTAGGTGTTCTGGTAGGTGTTCTGGTAGGTTCCCTTGCAAATAAGCCCTTGGGCTTATGAGTCCTTTTTGGCAAATATGCGGTTGACATGGGTTTCTAGTTCAAGACTATAGGCCCATTGGGCTAGTAAGTCGGTCCATGGCAGACATTGTTGACAAACGTTGTTTTCAATACGAATTTATTAATACTTAACCTTTTTGTGGTTATTTACAGTTTATAGTTTACATTTTTTGTGTAATAAATTAGTTAACAAAGGTTTGCATTGACTTATAAGCCCAGGGCTTATTTTATTTTTTACATGTTCGTTGCAATGGCCTATAGATCAAGTCTATAAGCCCACTCATTTTGGGTTTTTTCATATAAGCCCCAGGGCTTATTTGCAAGGCTGAAAGTTAAGAGAATACGGTAACTCTTAATTTAGATGATGTGAGACCGCTGAGAGCTGGGCAACGACTTACCTTTAGATGTTTGAGAGCCTCAGAATCACTGACTTTTCCCATTCAAATCAATTTTAATCAACTTTTATAAATTTCAGATTTACAGTTTAGAAGGTTTACAAAATTGGTCTCAAAATAGTACTGATAGTATGTGTGGCTTCGGAAATATGTTCATAAAATTGAACTTCATAAAAAGGGAACTTTTTCAACATAAAGTCTATGGAACATGATTAAGAAATTGGTTCACAAAATTGGCACTCGAGTGTATTTTATGGACAATTGAAGTTAGTATGAGTTTAATATAACGAAGTTAACTTCTTGCTTGTTTAAAAGTTAATTTAAAGCAACTTAAAAGTATGGTTGGTTGAAAAATCTTTAGTTTTAAGTTTATCCAACAAAAAGGTTATTTTTGAGATAACAATAGACCAGTTTTGAGTACTAGATGGCGAAATATGTCCAAATTCAAATAATTTGTTTGGAACTCTAAAAGACCAGAATATAATGTATTGGTTGCATAGAAAACATTCTTTTAAATTGAGTGACAAAATAATACAAAACATTGATTAATTTAGACGATATTTCAGACAAATCTATAGAAAGACGACAACAGTTATTAAAATAAGAATATAACATTTATTTTCAGTAAAATTTCATTGTTTTCACATATGAGACAACATTTAGGGCTTCATATCAGTTAAAACTTTGTTATCGCCGTAAGAAATATTCTCTTTTATTTCTAGACTTGATTGTTAAGGACTCAACCTTTCAGATATAAAATAATCAATTGATGTCAGGCTATCTCAGTGCTAAATGTCAATTTGCTTAAACTACTCTGCTTCTTTATTCACTTTATGGCAACAACATGATTTTCAAAAAGATCCAGTGCTAGATTGACAGAAATTGTGGTAATTCTATAATTGTTTAGTTTTACTATCGTAAGTTTGATACTGTAGTTATTACCCCTTCACAGCTACTTTGGTAATCACATAGTTTGTTTGTACCTAACCATTTTTATTGATAAAGAAAAGACTGGTCAGTTTTCAGATAAACTTGACCAGGGGTCGCCATAGGGTGTTTAGTTTGTATACCCCCTGAGGTCGAGAATTAGTCAAATTACCCGTAGATTTGAAACAATTTGTAAGAGGAAAACGTAGAGAAACGGACTTCCCCTCAAAAATGCAAAACGCGGCGGCCATTTTGTCGGCCATTTAGATAATTTACTTTTTTGCCCCACAAATCGATACATGGACATTATTGTCAGTGTAAAATAGGTGCAAGAACTCTTGGCTGTTGTGCTTACATTGCAAGTGTAACATATTAAATTAGTTATGGTCGCCGACAAAACATCTGACATCCTGTTGGCAGAAAGACCTTCATCAATTTCCCAATACTTTAATTAATGAAAGTTTATTATTTTAGTATCGTTTGGGGGCAAAAAGTCATTCAAAAACTAAGATGGATTCCTTTTTTGTTTTTTCGACTTTTCACATTATTTTGATGCTCTTTATCTTTTGAATAAATAAACTTTTAAAAAACCCAGATCATATTTTTCGAGATTTTTCGGGGTAGATCATTATAACAACCATTTCAAGAGAATCGAAAAATGCTTTGCGCACATGATCACAAGTGGTTGCCTGGATTTTTGGCTTACCCGGCAAGGTTCTTTTCCCTGAAAATCTATTGTAATAGAAAAAATTTATTTTCCGTTTGCTTTTCATGATATATACAAGGTGAAGCCCGATTAAAGAGATCAATTTTCGATTTAAATATTCAATTTAATAACCATTTATTTTGTTGATTACTTTAAAGATAATACAATTACTTTTGAAAAATTTTTAACTTTGATTACTTAAAAAATTTGGTAAAAACATATAAACATGATTAAAAATTTGACAAAATATTTATTAGTTTGTTTTCTCATTTAAAAAATAATGATTTTTATATTTAAAATATGAGGAAAACCTGCGATAAATGTATATTTATGTTGACACAAATTCTGGTCGTTTGAACTGAATTAGATGAAACATGATCAAGCTGGCTTTAATTTGATAATATGATAATCAAAGATAAGTGGTTTCAAACAAGGTATAATAGATAATTTTGGAAATTACAGTTCTCCTACTTTTAATGATAAAGCGATTGAAAAATAATTAAAATGACATTTTTCATGGCTTCACAGTAGAGGTATTCTTATTCATTGGTTCCATTGAATGCCAAGTTATTATACAATTCATTGAATTACTTATTTCTGATCGAAAGAGAAATTTAGAGAAAAATAACTACGGAATTAAATTTTTGATCCAGGTTATTGGCAATTTTGAATTTTACCCCAAGGATATTATACACTTTAGATGTTGTTTATTGAATGTAATTAATAGTGCGAATAACGTTAGTCTATATTTAAACATATGAACAAGGCAGTTTTCAACTCAAATATATTTGTATGAAGAAATAAAAAATCAATTAAAGCGGATCTAAATGACAAATAACTGATTAAATTGGAATTTCTGGTATTATTCGAGTAATTGAATGTTCAGTGCATTAGAGAGAGTCTAATAGAGAGCGACCTCACTCTCAAAGAGAGTTATCTGAAAAATTTGATTCGTCTCTAAACAGTTTATATGCGATAACTATTTTTCACATAATATTAACACAAATATTCTTATAATTATTATTATTTATTTAAGAAATATTGTTATATAAGAACAAAGCGTTTGATTGCATATCATTTATTGGTATCCAATCAAAGCGTTCAAAGTCTGAATGAATTTATCAGAAAACAGTTTAATGTCAGAACAAGTATGGTATTCATGTATAGCCGATATTAAGCTGAGCACTCGATCACTACTTGAGGCCACTTTCATCAATTGCAGTCACTGTCTGTCTTCTCAATGAGTAGTGACTTCTAAATACTAGACGTGACTTCGCATCAGAGCTAACATTAATATAAATTTCTGCTTTTTCTATGGTTTTGCCGTTTTTTGCTGAGTTGTAACCATTATTACAAAGTTTATTAGAACAGCAACTATTGCACAGCTATTGCCTGACAATAGCACCGACTTTTCAATTATTATTGCGTTATATTAGCAGCTCTACCGGTGTTCAACACAGCACTCCTCTAACAGTAAACCACTGTTATTTACATTATTTTGGTTTATATTTATACACAACTTTACTCCAAATCAAAACTTTATTTTCGATTAAATTTTGGAAATTATTAATTGGGAAATAATTGGCTTAAAAAAGCTATCATTTATCGGAAATGCCGTTCAAAAAGTTATTCAGTAAAAAGAAAAAAACAGACGGTAAGACTACAAACAACTTTTTATTTTATTTCGCTATTTGTGTTGAAAAACATTTTTGTTTTGTCATTGAAGTTAAGTTCTATTCGTAATTCAGATCAGACTAATGTTTTCAATTATAGTTTAGTGTTGTGGTCAATCATTTCGCATATGATTTCTCAGACATTTTTAATAATATAATAAATAAATAATATATATTTAAAATAAAGTTTGCAAAATGTTTGGATGAATACATTTCTATATTATATATGATATAAGGCTTGAATTTAATGATGTGTTCAAAACTGTTATAAACCATATTTATAATGACATAAATACCTTTACGATTGATTTTGTCAATACCTTCAATTGAAGGTTATTTTGTGCGTATTTTAAGACACAATTTTTCATTGAATTAATTTTTTTTAATTGTACAAAAAACCTTTTAAAAACATAAATACTATTTCTTTTAATTATGATTTCAATCTTCTTTTTTTGGGGGGGGGGGTTATCCCTATGTTGAAAAATATAGATCGGTCTCTAAATCGATGCAAACAAATTAAAATTCTGTTGTTATATCAATAGTTATATCAAAAATTATATCGATTTCTACGTTTACTGTTTCATTCAAAATGACATTATTTCTTAAGAGAAAGTAATTCAATAATTTTTTCATTGAAACTCTAGTTAAGATAATTAACATAAGATTAATATCTGAATTCAACATATGTTGTGATTTACATAAATAGTGATAATTTTTTAATTTCAATTAAATTAGAAATCTTTGAGTATTTTAATGACAATTTTAAAAAATTAAAAGACTTGTGTTTTAAAGTGTTTGCATTCGTTGAATGTATCCAATAGTTTGAGAGTTTGAGAGCAATGCTTAATAAAAGGAACAGCGAATCGATCTTTAAATATAACTTCCTTTAAAATTATTAATTAGTTTCATTCAATAATTAAATTAAAACCAAATTAAAGTTTTATAATTATATACTTCGGAAACTTATGTTTAAATTTTAAATTTAATTTCAATCAATAGAAAAATGTTTGTTTCTTATACAATGAAAAATGAAATTTAATGCTTAAATCAATTTGTGAGATCAAAAATCGCAGTAATCATGAATTCGAGTGAATTTTTAAAAAATTCATTTTATATAAAAACCGGTTTTAAAAGGAGTTTTAAATCAATTAATTTTATTTTGAGGAAAATTTTGAAAATAAGTTTTGATCAAGTTTAATTCTGAATTCCATAACATTAGGATAAGTTAACAGATTCAATTGAGTAATTGAGTGAGCAAGATCAAAATATTTTCATTAACAAACTATAAAAACTCAATTACCATCTATGTTTTTATTGTTTATACTCTGCGGAAGTGGTTGTCACCAATAATCAATTGATAAGTTCTGATGTAACCTTGCTAGATTGTCTTCAGTTTATATTCGTTATTTGAAAGACTAAACTAAATTATAGTTTCTGTCACTTTGAAGTAATTAAAAGCTACATAGCATTAAAAATTAGGCAAAATTCCAAATTTTTGTCATTTGATAGCTTTCTTTTAAATCAAATTTCATTTCAAATTGATAGTAATTGAACCAAATTTACACCAAAGAGAAACATGGATTATTACGATTGCATTAATTAACCCCTTAATGTCTCAGTTCTTTGGCACAAAATGTTTTTGGGAAAGTTCATTTGGAATTAGAGTGACTAGTTGATACTTTTAAGACAATTTTTCGGGGTATATAATTGCCAGATAATAGCCCCCAAACTAATATCACTATCGACACATAGAATATATAAAAATTTTAAAAATCTTAAAATTAAATCTTCAATTTTGATGTAATGAACTAGTACCAAAATATGTGTTCATTTTTTATCCAAAATTCAAAAATTTAATGGGGAAAATAGTGACATCGATCCTTACTAAACCAAACGTGCTAAATCGATTTCAAATTACATAAAGTATAAGTTTAAGTAAATTTTTGCACAACTTAAAATGACTCTTTCTTAAAGTTTCATAAATTGGAGGGGGGTTCTTTACTTCTTTCATCAGTGAAAGCAGAACTCATGAAGCCCTTTGCGATAAGCAGTGATGAGAAGGAATATGATAGTCAGCAATAATTTGGTGCTAATTGTTGAGCAGATCCAAGTGTTTCCGTGAATTTGTATATATTGAAAAATCTTCGGACTTACAGCTGTCCTCTTCAGAATCAGATTTGCTAGAGGCTCCTTCCCCTAAAGTTATTCTCGATTGAGTTTCCGTTATTTTTCCGATTTTTAAAATAGTAATGATCTAAATATATTGTGAATATGACTTTTTAGTCCTCTTTAATCGATTGAGCATGCATGAAATAGCCACAATCGATGTCTTTATTTGTTTATTTTATATATTAAGACCCTCTAAAGCAAAATTAAACTGAATTTGGGAGTAACTGTTGATGTCTATAGACTATTATAGCAAAGTTGAAAACGAAAACATTTTTCAATTCAACTATTTCAATATTGAGCAATTTAATCGAAATTATATGCAAGGATCTATTACCCTTTAATATTCTCATTTTTAAATTTTGAAACTTATTGATTTAAAACGAAATGTTGAGGCATTATTGAAGTAAGAAGTAAAAACATATTCCCAAAATATACAAGGTAATTTGACAAAATATACAAGGTATATAACATGAAAAAATAAAAGTAAAAATATCACTAAAATTGGACAAAACTTTTGGCTAAAGGTTTTTCTAGAAAATTGAAATAAATAGGACACAAAAGTGTGGCCAACGGCTTCTTGATTAAAATATATAAATTACATTCTTATAACTGTTTAGTTAAAATACCTTTTCATAATGTCAGGTACTTTCTATTTATTCAAGAAATAACTCACTAATTCAACATATTTAAATTACAGGTAATAGTAATAATAATACCCTTAACGTATTTGATGTTTAAAAAATTTAGAAAACAAAAAAGTCAGTAACAAAAACAATATTTTTAAAATATAGTCAAAAGCTTTATATACTAGTCAGAGCAAGATTAAAAGAAACATGTTCCTTCCAACAAAATTAAAACTTCAATCCTAAAACTTTGATCCCATTTTTGGACATAGGGTAGCAGGATGTTCTCAATAAAAGTTATCTAGATAATTTTAATTCCATGTCAGTTTTCTAGATATATTCAAAGCCAAGAGATCAAATTCAGCTCTTACATAATTAGTTGTTATTAGGCTTAAATATTGGAACTACTTTGTATTCAAAGGACAACTGAAATAATTATTATTCGTGAATACATTTAATTAGGATGTGCAAGGGGATTTTCCGAATTACGCCCCTTAGGCCGAGATTTGGTCATTTATCCCTTATACTGCGTTCGCCCAGGCAGACTTAAGTAAAGTCTACTTGACTTAGAGTCGTTCGCACACGTACTTATTCAAGTCAGGTCTACTTATTTCAAGTCTGCCACAGACCCATTCTTAAGTAGACTCAAGTAAGTCGTCGTCCAAACGCAACTTAACTGAACTTGATCAAATAAATAATTGCTTTTTTAAACAATAGTTTATTTGATCAAGTCAAGAAATAATCAATTAATTATTTTACTTTTCATTTTTATTCACGTTCAAATTATAATAATATCCATCTTGACTATTTCTGTAATGACCCAATAATAAAATATTCTATTATAATTGAATTATGAATTATTAACTCATAATATTTTGAAATACCATTTTGATTGATGCCAGGTCAATTAACTGCCATGTAGAATAATTGGATTTTAATAATTGATTGACATTTCAAATAATGAATTATTGATTAGTTTACTGTGAATGAATTTTGGGGGATATTATTGGTAGATATTTCTGTGACAGTTTAATTAATATTAAAATGGATCCATAAAATAGCTTTGTCATAAAAGAACTGGTCTTAATAATACAAAAACTGTCATTGCAGTTCGGCGAGTCCCGGAACATAAGCTTGTAGAATTGTTTAAAATAATATAATTAAATTTATTTAATCATGACCAATTTATATCGATGTCTGACTGCTTTTCTCACATTATTTTATGAAATCATCAAACTTTTTGTAACCATTATTTTATTTCTTTTTTATAAATCGTTGTATTATTTAAGACAGTTCATTTTAAAATCGATCAAATTTATAGTTAAGTTAATAAAGGGGTTAAATCGCATCAAATTATATTATGTATTGGTTTCACTTCGAGTGTTGTGTTTCGTTGCACTCATTTATAGCTCAGTTTTGGTTACTTTGGATTATTTGGAGTTTCCGTATATTTTCAAACTGAA
>JAQIWP010000706.1:0-21141 GCA_034695525.1 Euzetes globulus | reverse complement strand
CTCTCTCTCTCTCTCTCTCTCTCGCCTTCTCTCTCCTTGAATAAAAAGATCGGGAAAATAGCGAAAAAGCAAAAACCAAAACCGAATGTACTTTTTTCGGGTTCAGAGAATCAAAATATTTGAAGAGTGAGTGAAGACTCGTCTTCTTTGGTAAGACTTGAGGCCAAAAACATTTTGAGTCACTATTAGAGTGTGTGTGATGTGCGTCAACGCCTTCACAATATCAGTGAATTGTGTGCCGTTCTTATGGCTGTATGATAGACGTTGCGATGGCTTTTGATGCCATTCCTCCATTGCCATTCCAATTGCATATCCATCACCAGCACTGACAGTTAGCGCAGGGGTTACGCAACAATGAATACTATGAGTCCATATCCGACACCACACATAAGACATGCAAATACATCATAAAATGTGTGTCTGTCCTGTCGTTTCACTACCTCTTCGTCTTCATATGTCGAGGTCTCAGATGAAAAATATCGTCAAAACATTTACAACATATTTGATGGAAACAAATACTGAAAAAAATCTTTTGCCTTTAAAAATAGTGCACAGAATAAAGAGGGAGAGAAAAGCGCATAGTTTTTGGTTGAAGAAACTTCATCTCAAATGTTTGTCTATGTCTAGCATTGAGAAGAATTTCTGTTATTATCTCTTATTTTTCGATTCCTAATACAATTTGAAACCAAAATCTTGACTTTTCCTGTGTTTGTGTTCTGTCAACACAACAACCGATTCGTGTGTTTCGTAACTAATTCTTCAAAACTCTTTTTCACTTTTTTTGTGCATCAGTTCAGTCGACTTGTGTTACAATTATTTGAGTTTCTCTTCTGGTGTTAAACATTTTCGCTCAGAATATTTTTGGCCAAAAACTCTTAATCAACAGAATCTTTAGTAGAAAGTATTTCCTCGACTATTCTTCGTGTATTTGTCCCTTCAATACCTTTGAATAAGAGGGAAACGATTGGTTAAAATAAAGTCATTTGGCTATAAAACTGGTCGACATTTAGTTTTTAAATGAAATTTTATTGGAAATCATTAAAAAACAGCAAAGTTTTGTTGAGTTAGAAAATAAAAAAAGAATAGTTAATAGTATTTAGCATTAAATTTAGGCGAATATACACCTCTTGGGCTAAGACTTTGGTATTTAAAGGTAATAAACAGGACTCGAAAAGAGAGATAACTGTGTAATAAAAATAACAGAATTTCTATTCATTTGAATAAAAGCAAAACCATTTTATATACAGAGATATCTGTTTCGAAATGTATGGCAAAAAAGTGTTCTGTGATTTGGAGTTTTAGAAGAAAACCAAAAGTATTTTGGAAACGCTTTTTGAGTTATAGTCAAAAATCAGTCACAAAACCCAAACCTCAAAAACAGTTTAATGTCTTAAAACTTTTTCTTCTTTTATTTTGCTTTTCTCTCCTTTTGCTCTGAAGAGTAAAATAAGAGCCAAATAAGAGTCAAGTGTTGAGCCAAACTCAAGAATAATATCGCCGATCGCGCACTCCTCTCAATTTTAAGGCACAGACCTATTAATAATCTTCAGCAGAGCGCGAACGGATCGTATAAACGACCGAATGATTTATAATCACTCTTTGGTTCTGACTTTACTTTTTTTTCGGGTAAAAATCTCTCCGAAGAAGTACTAAAAAGCGAGTCCTATTTCTCTCTCTCTCTCTCTCTCTCTCTCTCTCTTCTAACGGACTCTGTGTTGGAGCAAACACTTGAGAACATTGAGAGGAAAGCCTTTTTTTAAAAAAGGACTTTATTTGAAACTCTGAACACTGAACACTGAACCTGAGTTAAAGAGCCGACTGAGCTTTAAGACAGGACTTGACATAACCCAAAAGCATTAGTGAAGAGATAAAATTACTTCAAATAAGTTATGTTTCATAATAATTATTAATATAATTCAAACATTTGATCGCAAAATATTATTCACTTCTAAACTGAATTTTATACAAAATTTTTTGTTACATTTTTTGGGGAAAAACTTGAGTTTAAAACGACTTTTATTTATGTTTTTAAAACTTTGTTTTTGTTGATTCTGAGCCCAAATATGATTTTTAAAGTCTTGACATTCATTCAACAGATTAATGATTTTATGATTTGGATTCTTAGCTAACAGTTTATTTAATAGATTATACATTTGAACGGCCAATGAGCAAGCTATTGAACCTAGCAAGGTCAAGGCTTTGTTTCATACATGAGATAAACCAAAGAATTTATTCGAAATGATTTTTCTTTATTGTATTCTTGGAATTTGTGGTGCAATGGTTATTGTTTTCTACCTGGATTATTGGGCAAAAATAATGATGACCATGCTTGCACATCTCGGCGGTTAAATGTATTTATTCAGTGAACAGTTCAGTTCTGTTCAATAGAATAGCAATAAATGATTTGAGAAACTCGTCTTAAAAGTCGATATTTCTGTCCTCAAGACTATAAAATTGTTTTCAATGTTTAAGATATTAGACTTTGAATGTAAATATTTGAAGCACCGGCCGATCAGTTGGAAGGGCTGCCATCAGTTCGATGTCTTCAACAGATTATTAATTTTTACTGTCGAAGAGCACTGGTAGTGGTTTTGCACATAGATTAGGGTTTTGGGTGTAATTTGAGAGGACGACCAGTTGATCATATCGTTAAATGTAAGAGTGGTTTGTTTGTTGCTTGTCGTCAGCGATAAGTCAGCTCTGACTTCAGTCCAGTGCTATCACTGCCGCCACTGACTGCTGACCACCACAACTACAGTACTGATTGTCGATTGATTGCCAAAGGAAGGCCCGGAATGGCAGCCAATGACACAGGAATTTGTCAATCAATCGACAGTCTAAAGAGTTTTAACTCATAATGTTTTGACCAAAAACTATTCAACAAAACTGAGCTTGTCTATATTTTCAGTGCTGCTCCTCTTGCTAACATACCCTTTCAGCCCTGCCTGGTCACTTTGGATCTATAATCAAGATCATATTTTATTCTTAAATGTTTAGAAATTAGGCAAATTCTATCGGAATCTGAGATATAGTTCCAAATAACCTAGATAAATTTAATTGTCTTTTAATAGAATATAGGAGTGTCTCCTTGAACATGATCTAAGAATATCTAAGCTTTTCTTAAGCACCCGACAAAAGAATATGTCCTTAAATGGTATATAATTGCTATCAAAACAAAAAAAATAGTAATTAGTTTTAGTTGTAATTCAAAACAATTTTTTTTTATTGGAAATAAATATTTATTTATTAAATTTCAGATTAAAACACGATTTACAGCAAAAAATAAAAATCAATTACTTTTTTTTAATAAATATAATAATAAAATGTTTTTAATAATTATAACTTTAAATAAATTTATTTTATTATTCATTTAAAATTGTAATGAAAATTGAGATTAAGATTATTATAACGAATGTTATAATCTGTTTATTAATTAATTTATTAATTTTGTTCATTAGATTCGAATATTAAAGTCAAGTCCTCATCAGAAGGATGGCAATCAATGGTCGATAACTCTGTGCTTACATCCCTTAGTATTGTTATTCTGTTCAGAAACAGATGAGTCGAAGTACGGGTCAGTCGAAGTGTTGCCATGAGTTGGATGTCTTAAAGGGATTATTCGCAGTACTGTTGGAGACCAGTGTCTGTGGGGGTAGTGATGGCACTGTTAGTGGTTTTGGCAATAGATTAGGCTTTGGTGTAATCTGAGAGGACGACCAGTTTATCATATCATGCAATGCATGTGCTGTCTGTCTGTTGCCTGTCATCTGTGTTAAGGCACTGTTTACGGCACTAGTGTTGGACTCAGTCCTCACTGACGCCACTGACTGTTGGCTATTGAAACCACTATTTGTTTGATTGTCGAAAGAAAGGAAAGGGTTGACCGGATTGGAAGCGACTGGCGATAAAGAGTTGGCCGATGGAGTGGCCGTTAATGGCCTCAAATTGATTCGCAATGAATTTAAATCTGTTTTAATAGAATTGAAAGCATTGGAAGTCTTGTGTTGTGATTCGTTTGGCTTCGGTTCGAATAACGGATCGAAAATAATGGTATTTGTGTCCTCTTGTATGACATCGTCGGGAGGAGTGTCTAATTCGATGAGCGCCACCTCTTGACTGCCGCTGCCGTCCATAAAACCGGGAACTGTTTTACGGTTTATGTGACTTCTTGGCGGTGGTATTGGTTTAGCGATCAGATTGAGTGTTGGCGTTGGCGTCGAATTAGAGGACAGACTGGTTTGACTGTTGTTTGATTGGAAACTATTTGATGATTCGTCGGAAGACTTCTTGTTGAGGAAGTCCTTAAGTTCTCCCATTAAATCGATTTCAATCCTATCGAAGGTCAGCATTTCATGGGAGTGCTCCGAATCGACGTCAGACACTTCGGGCGACGCTTCCGGTGCCAAACCATTAGAAGACGACTGGCCGGAAGACACGACCGATAGGCCATTAGTAACGGAAAGAGATTTCTTGAACCCGTTCTGGAGTCGGCCCACACTCTTGTCGTCAGTCTCTGCATTTTTTGTCCTCTGCCGGACATAAGTGACTGTTTTGTCTGTCTTTCCGATAACATTACCGCTGATACTCTTCTTAATACTGAGGCCTTTGTTGGGTAGCGTCGGACTGGAAGGAGCGCTGGAGGGTTTGTGTGCCTTATAGTCCGCCTGAGTATTGTTGGAATAGCTGTAGGTCTTGTCATTGTTTTGCATTTTGGTCTTGACTTGCTTAAAAGCCTGTCGGCCCTTATCCTTAACGCCCTTAAAGGCCGACCGCATGGCCGGATTGAAACTCTTGATTATAGCACCGCCTTCTTTGCGCATAGCGCCCAACCATTCCTTGTATTGAGTCTTGAGCCGATGGGTGGTCTTGTCCTCATACATGTTGAGCTCGAACTCGAACTCATCACTAAAGCCCTCTCCATTGTTGAGCATTTCGAGCCGGCCTTCGATGAATTGCCGGAATATCTGCAACTGAAGCATCTTTTCCAGGAATGTCTGCACTGATGGCGTCCGCGAAGACACGAACGCATCATAATTGAAGCTAATTTTCTGGCCCGGCGTAAACCGAAGCGCGTCCCTATAGCCGCCGATCAGCGCCACCAGAGCTCTCAGAAAGGAACGGGCTACCAGATCCCCCAACATTGACATCGGATTGCGTAAACTTTTCTTAAGACTATGGACCTGAAGGCAAGACATTTGGGATTAAGTGTAAGTAGGGATTAGCGGTAAGTCATACTATGTCTGTGGGCAACATCTGGACGTCATCGAAGGGCGACTCGATTCTGTTCTCATCGCAGTCCAGGACCACAATATCACCCAATTCTTGGCGTTTGACTCTCTGCTCAACCGAAACAAATCCATTAAATGTAAGTAAAGGTTAAATGGGTGTCGAGTCTGAAGGCTATGAAAACAATTGAGTTTAGACTTGAATTCAATTTGCTTTGGATTTGTTTTTCTAAAGGATTTCAATGAAATTTGTTTTGTTTGGCTTTTGAAAACTGTGTCATCAGTTTTGCAAAAATTAATTGATTAAAAAAATGAAGTCATTGTCGTAACGGATGTAAAATAAGTGATAACTCATTGGAAGTCATCAAAAGAGTTAAATTTAAAAGTCAAATGTTTAGCAAAAATAGCTGTCAATTGACTGGAAATTAGGTTCTGATAAGAGTTTGCAAAAAAATTATGTCAAAAATGAAATCTAAAAATATTTGAAAAGTATTATTAAAAATGATTTTCAGATAATAGTTGACATAAGTCTATGAATTGGAGATTGAATTTCTAAAAAAGGATTTCCAAAAACATTCAGAAAAAGGAGTAATTTATAAAAATTGTTATCAAAAGTTCAGATAAATTCTAATCATATCTAATGTTTGATTTGAAATTGAATTCAAAGCAAATTCAGTCTATAAATTGGTTTTGATTCTCAATTAAATAATTTGTATAAAAAATTGTTTTAAAAGAAAATATTTGATAAAATGGGGAAAAAAGGAACGGATTGTTTGGAAATTCTATATTTGAGCTCACATTCATTATAGCCGATGGAACTCCTATTAAGAATGGCATCGGCGCCGACAGATAGTCGAGCAGATGATTGGGAAGTACAGGAATGAAGATGTGCTGCCAATGCATGGGGTAAATGAGGGAATTGGCCGCCTGTACGCAAGCGGACAGTCGGCTCAGCTTTTTGGAAGTCATAATAATTCTCCTCTCGTTCAACATATTGGCAAATATGACGATCATATTCGTGGCGTCGATTGCATTGAAATATTCGGTCAAATTCCTCTGCAAAGTAGTTTTGAAGTTAGTTCAAAAAAGTGAACTTGCAAAAAGGGTCATACGTCTTGTGGAATGGATGGCAGTTTATGGTGGTCCGGACAGACAGCACTAAACTCGTACACTTTATCGTCCGTACAGTACGTGACATTGAGTTGAAGGCCCGGTTGGGGCACATCCGAGCTATAGATCGATTCCAGAAATTTAAACACATATTTGGCCTGAAATGCAATCAAATGAAAACAAATTTAGTTTTTTCATTGACTTTTGGCGACCAAAAAGACAATCAAAATAATATTCAATCATTTGTTACGAATTCGTGACTTAATTTTGATGCGAAGAAAAAGAGAGGGAAAAATATTTTTACGTAAATTGATTTTTAATGAGATTTGGAGAACACAATGAAAGCCAAATGATTGCCGAAATTAATTGCATTTTTATTGTAAATTATTCTCATTTTCATTGTTTCGAGACTTTAATTGCATTTTCTTATTGTCCACAACTATAAAGAGATTTCGTAGTTCATAATTTCACTTTTTGTACCCTCCATTCCCCTAAGATATACCCCCTTTTTATACAGAAAAGAATGTTATGGTCGTTGTTTTAAATTCGTTGAATACTTGTTTATGACATTGACATTCATTTTGCCAGTGAAACGGTTTCATTGGGAAAAAAGACATTTATGAGTTTGAAAAGTTATGATTTCAATTAAAGTACTGAAAATTTGCATAATTTTAACAGGGTTGCCCAAGAAGGTTTGGAATTGCGAAAAACATTCCTCGGGGAACTTGCACAATTTGAGTGGAATCAATTTAGAAGAATAACTGAGTTTAATCCGGGGGAAAATCGTGTTAAGCAAATATTACCAAGCAATAACTAACAGGATTTAATCTGAATTTTTACTAGGAAATGGCAGACAAGTTAATACAGACTTCCTAAATGAGCTCACACTCAAATTTTTAAAGACAACTCTTTTTTCCTGACGTTCCCTCTCCTTTTTCCTGAAGTTGAATAGCCTGGTTAATCCTGAATTTTAATCTCTTAGGGAAAAAGTGAAATTTGATAGGAATTGGAGGAAAGGGGAAAATTTTATACAATATTTAAAGAATAGCTCATTTGATTGCAGGTTTGAAATGTCAGAAAATTGTGTTTTTAGGAATTGGGAAAGAAATGTGTTTACTTAAAATGATTTTGTAAACCGACTCATAAATTGTGTTAATCCCTGACGGAAGACGAATCCAGACGGATGTCAAAGATTAAAATATGAAAAAATGTTATCAAATTATGTCAATAAAGCAATGAATCGATTCTGTGATTAAGTAATCACTTCTTTAGATAATTAAAGATTGCATTCATTGGACGAATGGATAAAATTTAATACTTTGAGAGAATTATGAAAAATTTGTTTCATTTGATTTTTAAATGAATAGAAAAACAGGAATTTTTGAGTAAAGAATAAATTTTAGGAAGACTTTTGAATCTAAAGGTCAGATGACATCAAAATTACAGCTAAAAAGTCTAATTAAAACATCAAATTGAATAACGAGTCTATAAATAACGGGATATGACTTAAAATCTGATTAAAAATTCATTGAAACAAAACAGAACTCAATTTCACAACACATTGAGTACCAACTCATCCATAATATGATTGGAATTGAGATTTAAAAATTTAATTTCATTAATCGATACCAGGGATCAGCAAGGATTGGTTAGCAACGAATCACCAAGATTACAAAAATTCTCTTTGTCATGTAGATGTGAAAACATTTTTAAGAACTTATGTATGACCCAGAGATGTGTTTCCTGAATGATCCAGCCCTAATTTGGTGATTTATTCCCTCTAGGTTTAAAAAAATTGTCCGTATAGAAACTGACCTTCTCCAAAATTGTCATTTTTTAGTAATGATGGCCAAAAAGATGCCATATTATTATGTCATTTTAAGGAATTTGTGCTTATAACTTGATAAATTAGCTTAATTGTGGCTTATTTATGCTCATAATTACCGGAAGTAAGTCTACTTAAGAATAAAAATGGCGAAAATTGAGGTTTCCGGTCCCCATTTCCGTCCGCCATTTATGAAATATGGCCTCCCTATATGCCCCGAGGTTTTTGCCCTGAAAAATGAGTCACTAACCACCTCCAGAGGGTGACAGACCCTGCACATCTCTGGTATAACCTCTGTTCTCATAAAATACCCCTTATAAAATATTTTGTAGAGCTTGGGCATCATTGAATCAATAAAAATGCTTTTGTTTTGAATAAAAATTCATAAAAAAAAGAATAGAGAAAAACATTAACGAAATGAAGACATAAATGAGTTGATTAAAAAAAACAATTAATTTGAATTTGAATTTTAAATGAATATTAAATACGAAAACTTTTCCTCGAGTAGTTTGGAGGAAAGGACTCACTTTTACGATACTATTAGTCATTTCTGCGCAATGGTTGAGAATTCTGAAGAATGTCGAGTGCCAGGGAAGGTATGACAGCATGACAAGACAGGTCTGGCTGTTGGGCGCGTGTCGGCAGAAGCCGAACGTCCATTTGGAGTCGATGTTTGTCAACACAAACGAAAAATGAGTTACAGTTTCGCTGCAAAAGAATAAAAGTTTTTGAAGAATTTTTTAAACATCTCTGTAATTGACTAATAAAAGAGTTAATAGTTTTCTTCGCTTATCGTTTAAATTGAATTAAAGTCGTTTTGTATCTAATCTGACCTCAAATTTGCGAAAAATTATGCAAAATATTTATTGAATTAGATTTTTGATAAGTTTTTTTGGAGCAAAGAAAACGGTCTGAAGAATAACAATAAAAGCCATTCAAAGAAGTGATTAAATTAATTGATTTGTTTTTAACTCTAATATTAATCAAAATTTTGATTAAATTTAGGGAAAATTCGCTGAAATTGTCAAATAAAATGCGATTCAATTAATTGAAAACAACTTTTAGTGCAATTAATGGGCAAAAGTGGAAGTCCTCTGAGATATTGTTTAATGAAATTATAGTTTATTTTCAATCTTTTGGCTAAAAATAATTTTTTTGTGAAACCTCAGCACAAACGGCATATGAAATCTGATCCAAGTTTTAGCCCAAAAATGATGTCTTAATTGCTATGAGTTTTGGGTTTATTTCAGATGAAGAGGAAAGACATGTAATTTCAAACCCATGAGAGTCAAGTCATGTCTTGAAAGACATTCATAGCTTAATATTGAATGAAATGTTAAAAAAGATTTTCGACTTTTTAAGTGAAAAGTAAATAAAATCGAAGTTTAAGTGTTTTCATGCGAAACTTCAGGGATGAGCAAGGTGTCGAAAGCGTTTAAAGAAGCTTGCTCATCACTGATTCAAAGGTTTTAATTATTTAAAAAAAAGGACAAAAAATGTATAAAAATTGTCATAAATTTGGTAGAAATGGGAGAAATGTCTGATAAGTAATAAATTGAATGTTAAGCTGGGAATGAGTCGTGAATTTTTGAAAAATGCCCAAAAGAAACTTGATAAATTAAGTGACTAACACAATGTGAGCGCATGGATATGCAAATTGTGGCACTGATTTCAGAATCTCTTGGGATGAATATGTGTCCGGATATTTCTGGAGAATAAATGGAGTATCGGTGGGACTGGAGGACAGTCCTATTTCCAAATAGCACTCGAATATGCGGCTGATGTCGCTGTTTGTCCTATAATTGTGTTCAGAGACCAAACAAAAGCCAATTTCATTAATAAACAGTCATTTGTTTAATGAAAATCAATATTTTGATAAAGAAATCGATACCTTATTCGAGATCCCATTGCAGTCGGGCTTGAATTACAATGTTTCACTCTGGGTGATTTTAACACAATCACCGTCCAGGCTCCTTTTTATAATAACTAATCTATTAACTAATTTAAAAACAAAACAAAACTAATTTTAAAAACAAAATTCACTAATAATTTCATAATTAGACTAAGAGTTGGAAAAGCATTTCAATCACTAATTGTCGAACATTTGGGAAGATTTACAAAAACAAAACAAAAACAATAAAATTTCACTCAAAATATTGAACTCATTTGAAAACAAATACTAATAAACAGTTTGTTTGCATTTCAGACAAATTTTAAAAAATTGGCGACACTTTTGAGTTGAATTAAAGCCCATTTTTTTCAGGCAAATAATAATTAGATTATTAGTCGGTTTGTGTGGTTTTTGTCGGGTATTTAAATGTGTCGATGAAATCAAATCACAGTTTTTCTCTCTCTTATTGTTGTTGTGTTTTGCGATTCAATTGAATAGCATTTCATTCATTCGCTGAATGTCTCTCCTATTCAACGCGTTTCGCGAGTCTCCCAACGAGAAGTCACTTTTCACACCCCATTGCCTGACAATAGTCTTGAAATATGACCACTGATTGTAATATCATTGGATCGGATCATTGTTTGCCTTTAGGGGAGTGCTCTTCTCAGTGACAGTTGTTTCTGTACAGATATCATGTAATCATTAAATTGGGCTAAAAAAGTTACCCTCTTCTGACTTGTAAGACTTTGGTTGGATACTATTCAGCTAATTTCTTGTGGTGGATCATATTTTAAATAATCATGCCTTTATTCAGGGTTTGTTTTGGCAAATGATCAAGTTTTATTCAAATTTTGTAATTTAAAACAACTTTATTCACTTTCATTTATTTTTTGTAACGTTGTTTTTTAACAGTTTTTCGTTAAATTTTAAATGTTGTACAGAATTTGAGAAAAAATAATTTCTATTTCTCATACAAATAGCTGTAATTTTTCTATAATTCTTTATCGTTAAGAAGAAACCGATACTTAATAATATTTTGTTGACAATTGGAGTGCTTTTTCGATTAGAAATAACTACAAAATGAGGCTAAAAAGCGTTCACTAAAACACGTGTACTATTGAGATGAACGTCACTTTTCAAATGAAAACAAGTTTTTATTAAAAACTCTTTTATAACAAGTGTTTTGAATTTGAAGCTCATTTAAAATTTTATCAAAACAGTTATCTATCAACTTTTAGCATTAATTTCTAGACATTAAATCTATCCCTTTATAGACTGTTTACTGATTGGCATAAAAATATTTTCATTTGTATTAATCGTTTGGAAATAAATTGAGAAAAAGTGTCAAAAATAAACAATTGATTTCGTTTTTGAATCAAAACATTTGTTATTCATATGAATCGCTTTTAATTGTTATTAATTGATATTAATATTAGAGATGAAGAAGTTGTCGGCTATTGTGTTGTTGGCGGTGTTGATGTCTTGTGCGCTGACCAGTGAACCGCACAGCCATTCGCACAGCCATTCACACGAGCAGACGGACGAAAAGCCGTCTTTTAAGTACAGCCGTGAGGCCAACCTTGGCCAGAAGACTGCTGATAAAGTGCCCAAACAGGACAGTCATGTGCCAAAGAGTGGCGGTGGCTGTCCCTTCCATAGCCACGCCGGCGGCGACGATAGCCATTCAAAAGCCGGTGACGCCTCGTCCGTATGGTTGACGGCCATGGGATCCACTTTTCTGATATCACTGGCGCCGTATGTTATTCTCTTCTTCATACCTCTGGACAACTCACCCGAATATGAGCCGTGGCTTAAAGTGTTGTTGAGTTTCGCGTCGGGCGGTCTGTTGGGCGACGCGTTCCTCCATCTGATACCACACGCACTGATCGCACAGAATAGTGAATCAGGCGGTGATTCGCACAGCCATTCTCATAGTCATTCTCACTCTCATTCGGAGCACCCCATCGATGGCGAGCATCACCCGCACGACATGTCTGTCGGACTCTGGGTTTTGGCCGGTATTATAGTCTTTCTTATGGTCGAGAAGTTTGTCCGAATTATCAATAAAGGCCACGGACACAGCCATAGCCACACACCCCATAAGAGTACGCCCAATGAGAAGACCCCTCTAATTGGGAAGAAAGACAGACAAAGGACTAAAAGCGAAGACAAACACGATAGCGATTCCGACACAGAAATAGATGAAAGTGATAACCAATTATCGGAGGACCAGAAATCGGGTGCAGAAGACGAGAGCAAAGCCAGTGATTTGTCTGACAAACAGCCGGGTATTTAGACAAATGACAATTTTTTTTGTTTTAAAAACTAATTTCGTTTGTCTTCAGTAAATGAGATCAAAGTCGCCGGTTATCTGAATTTGGCCGCAGATTTCACACACAATCTGACCGATGGTCTGGCGATCGGTGCGTCCTATTTGGCGGGAAGAAACATCGGAATCGTGACGACAATAACCATTCTTCTGCACGAAGTTCCCCATGAAATCGGAGACTTCGCTATTCTTATACAATCGGGTTGTAGTCGACGGAAGGCAATGCAACTGCAGCTGATCACAGCCATTGGCGCTCTGACCGGCACAGCCATCAGTCTGTTTGCCACCGGGTTGGGTGAGTCGGCCTCATCCTGGATCCTGCCATTCACCGCCGGAGGCTTCATATACATCGCTACCGTATCTGTGATTCCGGAACTGCTGGAAAAGACCAGCTTTTGGCAGTCCCTTAAGGAAGTGTTGGCCCTCTTAGTGGGCGTCTTTATGATGGTATTGATTGCTCAATACGAGTGACCACTGACTCGTTCGGCGAATGACATCATTTAAATCAATTGCTTTATTAGTCGTTTTTTAACAAATTTCCACTATTTTTGAATATTATTTTGAAAAATAGTTTTGTTTTTCACTTCTTTTTTTGTATTATTCGTTGAATTTTCCGAATTCTTAACTGTTTTTCAAGAAAATTACTGACAATTAGTTTATATTTGAATTTGTCATCCAATCAGTGGTTCATAACAAAAGAAATCATAGTTTGGAAGGATTTCAATGTTTTTACTCTTTTATTCATCGTTTGGATGAATAGTAAGACTTTTCTGGGACTCAACTCTTATTTATTGAACTCTTTTTTGAATTATTGACTGAATTTGTCGCCCATTTTATAAGTGTTTAAATTATTTGTTATGAAAAACATTTGTTTTATTAAATCAATGAATTTTTGGCCGAAAATGTCTGCAAATTGTATACAATCTTTCAGACAATTGAATGAATGAATTATTTTCATTGAATTTTTCAATTAATGTGACATTTTTGTGATGTTTTTTCGTTAATTAAGACAACAAACGACTCTTCATAATAAGAATTAGTTTTATTTTTTGTCATTCAATGGCTTTGAAGATGTTTTTCATTAAAAAAAAGTTTGTATCAAAAGTATATTCGAGAGAAACATTTCTTTGAAAAAATTTAAGCAAAACTTCGATTAAATAATAAAAAAATGATTCAATTGTTTATTAAATTACTGAAGTTTTATATTAATTGTGAGAAAAATAAGTTTTCAAATGTTTTGTACTATTTTTTGGTTGGCTTTTTGAAACTCAATCATAAACTGTCTCAAGATTTGTGTCTCTTCGACTGTCATGGCGTTGAAGAGGGAGGCCCTCATTCCGCCCACCGAACGATGTCCTTTAAGCTGGATCATATTTCTGGCCTTCGCCTCTTCCAAGAACTTCTTCTCGAGCTCTGCGTCGCCGGTCTGTCCGCCAACTCTGAACGGAATGTTGACTCGACTGCGCGAATTGGGTTTGACGGGTGAGTAGTAAAAACCGCTTGAATTGTCGATGACATCATAGATGAGCTTAGACTTTGCGTCCGACCGTTTGCCCATCTCTTGAAGGCCTCCGTTGTCTTTGATCCACTGGAGATATAGTCCGCACATATAAATACTGAAAGCAATTCCCATTAATTGGTTTTTTGTTAAAACATTGCGAATAAGATTTACGGATAAACAGGAGGTGTGTTGTATAGGGAGTTGTTGTCGTCCATTATCTTGTAGTTGAGAATCGATGGGCAGATGTCCATAGCCTTTCCGATCAGATCTTTTCTAACGACTACTATCGCCAATCCAGCGATTCCGCAGTTTTTCTGAGTGCCGGCAGCGATAACGCCGTACTTTTTGACGTCAATTGGACGGGTCAGGAAATTAGAGGTCATGTCGCAGACCAGAGGCACGTTAGGCAGTGATTCGGGCACTGACGGCAATTCGATGCCATGAATAGTCTCATTGTCCGTATAGAACAGGTATTTGGCATTCGAGTCGAGTTTCCACTGACTCTTGTCCGGCACTTCCGTGTATTTGTCGACTTTCGGGCTAACTCTATTGACAGACAAGTACTTCTGGGCCTCTTTGGCCGCTTTGTCACCCCAGGCACCTGTTATTATGTAGTCGGCCACTGACCCGTCCTTCAACTGGGAAATCATGTTTAGCGGTATGGCTGCGAACTGACCCGTACCCGAGCCATGCATTAAAAGTATGCTATAGTTGTCGGGAATGTCCCTGAATTGTCATCAAATTGTTTATTAGTTTTGGTGTTTTGGCAAAAACATGTTTCGAATCAAATTTTGCAATCAATTTGTTTCTTACATCAATTCTCGTAAAAGGTCTTGGACATTCTTTACTATGGCTTCGAAGTCAGCTGATCTATGACTCATCTCTAGTGGAAGTCAAATTTTGATAGATTAGATTAAATTTTGAGCGAAAATAAGTGAATTAAATGAGTAAATAAGATAACAATTGAATTATTTTATCTGAATTTTCATTATCTCTTCGAACTGTTTAATAGATCTTTTGGCCATCTTTTCATATTTCTAATACTTTTTTGCTTGAATAGAATTTTTCTATTTTTTCAAATGCGCTAATCTTAGTTAATTACTAGATTAATTTGATTGTCTCAACTAATAGATAAATCATTTTGCTGAATATTTTTTAATTAACCAAGATTAATTGTTAGTAGGCTGGTTAGTTTAGTTCAAATGAAAAGTTTTATAGACATTCAATAGACGGTAAATGTCTTAAAAATACTCTTTGTTGGCAAACATTTTGGATAAGTTTGTAAAACTTAAGTTCCTCACACTATGAGACCCCAGTCTATCCCCTCTCACATTATTCTGTTCTATATCTTTTTGAAGGCTATTTTTAAGAAGTCATAAAAATAGTTAGAAATGGTTCGTAAACTTGTTTTTTGGTATTTTTGGAACTATTTGTCCAAAAACTCAATTTTTCCAAAAGAATCGGATTTAACTCAGAATTGAAAGTATAATTAAATTTAATCATTGATTACATACCCATAACACTGATACCAGTGTTTCGATAGTAGATCAGCTCTTCCTGAGCCTTCTTAAGTATCTAGAACAAATAGTATGAAATGTTTAAGGAAATGTTCTTGTTAATGGTCAAGTTTAGCAACATACTTCATTTGGCAATTTGGCTGGTCCTGGTGAAAAATTGATCACTTTTGGTTGGGCTGACATCCTTCTGGGTTTCAAATTGAACAGTAGTCTGAAATAACTGCAAGATGAATGTGAAATTAGTTGATTTCAATTGAACTGATATACAATATATTATGTAATATAAGACTGGAATTACAGAAACTGAAAGTCTGGATAAAACAAACCGTTTGGTTAACACTTTATTGTTGTGTTGGGTGAACAGCAAATGAACAGTTTTTGTGTGAATGACAGCAACACGTTGTCTGTTGAGAACGGCCTTCAATAGGACCAGTGCCAGTTGAGAAATCCTTTTTCAAGGATATCGTGTTTTTCTCGATTTTCACTGAAAGACTACAAATTCAGCGCTTATTACGAACTTCTGGTTAGTGATAGACTCGACAGACGGAAAGTCTATTACATATTTGAATAAATAGTTGTCTTATGTCTAATCCAATCGATTATTGTTATCACAAAATCATGAGAAAAAACTTTTCATTTATTACTTAAGGAATTCAAAAAACAAATTTCATAATTTTCAGGTTTAGTTATGTAAACAATGTTTTTAAATATACAAGTTTAGACAATTACTCTCTACAGTGGATTGTTTTTTAAATTGGCTAGATTGTCATAAACCTATTTGTTAAATAACTAGATAATTTTAAGGGGATAAAGAATTTCGTTATGCAACCTGGGCATTTTCATTTAATTAATTTAATGTGTGACTAAATTGGTTATGGGTAAGAATTGATAGCAAACATAATAAGCTGTTCAAACTGTTTATTTATGAAACACCCTTGAAATTGATATAAATCACTAAAATGAATGGAATAGATCAGTGATGGCCAAGGTACCCAGGTGTGACCAACATTTTTCGTTATATCAATTAGTAAAAATATATATAAATAAGTGAATAAGTATATAAAAAGGAGGTTCAGGTAAAAAATTGGTAAATTTATTGGATGTAGTACAGATGTTGCTAGTTGGTTGCCCAGCCCCTCCCCACTCATTTTTATACTATTTACTTTGATAGTCCAACTTTATTCATAATATTCTCTATTTTCTACCAATTTGGAAATATTTTACCATGTCACAATTGCAACAATTACAGGTAGGATGCTGGAAGAGGGAATGGCCCTAGGCAAAATTATATACTCCGTTACTTTTCTGTATTCCAAATTAGGGAACTTTTAAGCTATACCGCCTTGGTGATCTCATTGGTTGGAATAATTTAGTACTATTTGAAACAAGAAAAAACATCTCTGGTAAAAATGTTTAGTTCCTTTCATTTTACATTTTGTCCTTGTTGAAGCATCAAATGACGAAAGTAAATAGTAATTCATCTATATTAAAAAACAAATTTATTTTAAACTGAATTAATTTACATGGTATATTTTTAAATTAATGATTTTAGTTAATATTTTTTTAGTAAAAATTATATAAAATACTTTTGTTCGACATTTGGTTCAATGATTTGAATTTTAAAGTTTTGTTTTCTATTTAAACTAACTTTGAATAGGGCGATGATTATTGATCCTAGACAAATTAGCCCCAAAAGTAGCAGGTTCACACAAAACGACATATCTCTTGTTTTTGAGTTGATTGAAGTCAGCCAAACATAAAGCGAAGCACAGAATAAAAGCGAAACAATTAGATTGTTGTAAACAATAGCACAGAATCCGATGATAACGATCGCAATTAACGATAAATACAACACTATTAGAGTTGTTTCCGTCATTTCTTGTGCTTCCATTTTATCCAAGATATGTTTTCACAAATGAATTGAGTTATCAATTCAGTTCAAAAATTTGTTTATTAAAATAGTTAGCTTTCATTAATTAGGTCACACTTATGTCAAAATATTTATCTAGTACTTTATAAAAGTGAATAATTGGCAAAAATAGACATTTTTGGCAGAAATTTTTGCATAACATAAACACATACAATGTTTAACTTGATTAAATTATTCAACTAATCTGGCGATTGTCTTCTCCAAAGCTATTGGTTTTCACTTCTGATTAGATTAGAATACATTGAAAGGTTGTATCAATCAATAGTGTATTGAAACGCACGTCCATATTCTGTGCTGCCATATCCCCATCACTTGCACTGAACTTAATTGCTAGTCCAGACTATTTGATCGTTCATTTAATCCACGTCATTCATTATATTTTTGCAATTATTAGTTTATCGATTGATTAACAAAAATAATTCTTGAATTACATGAAACCATATGGACTTCAAACGAGACATTTGAAACACCTTTGGTCTCAATAAATGTTTGTGTTTTTTCCCGAGGATATTTTGACTCTACTTAAGTAAACTCGATATTACATTATCTGTTGATCGGAATTACAATTACTTTCGAAATGAATTGCAAACCAAATATACAGATATTTTATTTTCAAGTTTTCTTATAACGCAATAATTTATTTGAAATGTAATTATTTTTATCGATTTATTTAAATTTGTTTTCACATAACGTTTTTTGAAGAAATGTTGAGAACACTAAATATGAAAATATTTTTATTCGTAAATTTATTCTTACAACTATTAGAACTGTTCATCTGATATTAAGCACAACCTTCTAAAATGAATACTTGCATGTTTGTTTGTATGTTTTTCTGCAGATGTATATTTTATTCGGATATCCCATTTGATTGATGATTTTTGTGACAAAACAATTTTCGTTGTCATTTAACTCATCGGACAATTGAACGAAAACATAAATTCCTGTTTATTGTCAGTGTTTTGCATTTTTCAATACATAATAGGGAAACAACTTTTTGTTTAATGTGTTTAATAAATGTTTTATTTTTGTAATAATTTTGTATTAATAGGTATTTTAAGTTTTTTTTTCAAACAAAAAAGAGGATGCTAACCTCCTAGATTGTTTTCAGTTCACTTGTTCTAAACGATTCAAGCTATTTCAATAGATATTTTAAAAATGGCAGGAACTGTATTTGCCCATGTGGAAGCTTTGATTCAGATGTTATACACAAACTTAAATGTTATGATGAACCCTGTACATCTGAAAAATTTGTTTAGAATAATAAATTGTCTTTAGTGTTACAAAAAAGATCAAGGATAGAAGGAGTCCTACTTTAGTGGACACTTTTTCAGACAAACTCAGTGGCGTTTTCTGCTGAACAGAGCATTGCATTTAAACTTTCAAATAAACATGCTAAAAATAAAAAACACTAAAAACAAAATTGATTTCAGATAAGTCAATCTAAGCATCAAATTCAGGGGTTATTTCCGTTATGTTCTCTTCCGCTTCACTGACTTTCATAAACTTTTTTTTTAAACATTAAATTTTCAACAAATTTGATTAGTGGACAATTTTTTAAATAATTAAAAAAAATAGTTTGACCTGAAATATTTATTTGTATACTAGATTATTGTACTAAATTTAATTGTGCTAAACATAAATAAGTAGGTAAAGTTTGTTTCATTTAGAGTCAATAAAGAATGGTGCTTAAACTAATAAAATAAATATATTGATATATAGCATGGGAGATTTTAATTGATTATAAGTCAAATATGATTCTTCAAATTGTGTATTTAAAAAAGAGCTCAGACTGTTCATGCAAAAGCAAAAGATGTATTTTTATCATTTACTTGTATTATTCGTGGCATTTATTGCTTAATTAATCAGTGCTGAAGAGTTCCAATATCATCACGATGAACTTGCTCACCTAATGGAGAATTACGATGAAAGTTATAATAAATTGTTGTTTGGCCAATTTTCTTACTTTGCTCAAGTTAAAAATGCACTAAACTTTAAGGGCAAAGTTGCTCTAGTGACCGGCTCCAATTCGGGTATTGGCGCTGAAACTGTTCGCCTGTTCTCCTATTTAGGAGCTCATGTAGTGGTAACGGGAATTTACCCCGAATCAGACAAGTTGCCCACCAGTGCTGGCAGTTATCACCCAATAGATTACGAGTGAAATCAATTTGAAATTAACTGTTGATTGAAAATAAATTTATAAATAATTTGAAAGCCTTTGGAAGTGACGGCAGATCTGACTCGAAGTGAAGACGTCCGACAATTGGTGACTCAAACTATCAACAGATTTGGCAGAATTGATATACTGGGTAATGTTGCTGGAATATATGAATTAGCACAATTGACTGACAGAAATTATTCGAGAGTATGGGAGGATACGACTGCAATCCATGAGAGAGCTGTTCTACAAATCACTCGCTTAGCGGTTCCGTATTTGAATCAAACGAACGGAACTATAATCAATATATCCAGCGATCTCGTCGACAAACCGGTCAGTATTTCCACAACTAAATCAGGGTGAATTTTTCAAATTCCAACCCTGCTCAAATTAACAAGTGGATTTTTAACACCCGTTATAATTAACCATAATTATTTAAATTCATAATTTTTAAGTTTATAGGAGGCAGTGCTTATTCAATGGCCAAATCAGCCATCAGAACATTGACAACAACCTTGGCATTGGAGTTAGGACCAAGAATAAGAGTTAATTGCATCAGGTTAGCTTGACAACCATTTTTGAAAGCATTTAAACTATTTAGGTAACTCAATTCTTTTTAAGTCTATCGTTAATTCTTGGTACACGCATTTTTCGACCTGAATCCAGGCCTCCACCAGGTTATGCTCAACAAATCAGATCGATTACTCCTTTAGGAAGGAATGGATGGCCAATAGATATCGCAAAAGGAATAGTGCTTATGGCGTCCCCCCTCGCAGAGTGGATCGACGGAACTAATCTGTTAATAACTGGCGGTTTCTATGGAAATGCAAACTTTGTTTAATTAATTTCACTTTTTGTTATCATTTCCGTCCAATAAAAATAATATAAAGGGATTCTCATTGATTTTTGCGGCTAACACTGACTTTATTAATAAGTTTGCAAGACCATTTTATGTTTTGTCTGCTTTTTGACAATCCTTAGAAGTATACAACAATGCGGCTATAATTATGACATAATTATTAATCAAACAGAGCCCTATTAATCAACCAGGGTCCATTAAACCCTGGACCATTAAACCCTAACCACTGTTTAATGATTGTAAAAAACAAGAGTAAAACTTAAAATAGTTTTGTAAACTTATCAATAAAGTCAGTGTTAGCCGCAAAAAGCAATCTGAATCGATGTAGTTGCCCATGGTAAAGTTACAAAGGATGTCGAAGATGCAATCGTCTAGTAATTTTCCAGAATATTCTTAGAGAGAGTCTAAAGTTTATGTCTAATGTTTTTATCTGTTTTAACATATTTATTTGTTGAAGGTGTCAAAACATAATTCAATACAATTTTTCATCTATTTAATTTTAATTTTTACTTTTTTTTCATGCAACATGCAACTATTTCATCTAAATACGGTCAAACCTACTACTAACCTCTATAACTCGACAGAGGTTTAAAATTCACTGACTCCACTCCGCCATAGACTCCTATTATAAAAAGCCTTCTCACTGTTCTTCTCACTACAGTCAAACCTCTATAACTCGACAATGAAAAGAAAAAACATCGAGATGGAGAGGTTGTTAACATAGAGAGTCTCCATTTCGATGTTTTTCCGTTTCCTTGTCGAGTTATAGAGGTTTGGCTGTAGTGAGAAGAACATACAG
>JAQIWP010000705.1:0-21150 GCA_034695525.1 Euzetes globulus | reverse complement strand
AACCCTCCTTACCCTATACTATAACCCCATATGGGCCGCAGCGCTGAAAGCTCCGGGCCATATACTAAAGTCCTGCCGGATTCATCGATAATTCATTTGTTTCGACTGAGTTTCTATTTTTGTAATTTTCTATTTCCAGTTCACAACTTATCTAATATTTCAGACAAAACTGTTTTTAGACGAAAACTTGTCTTTTGACAAATATGTGGTTTAGTAAGTAGTTATGAACTGACATAAAACCGGTATTATGTAACTCTTGTACTTATTTCAAGTTGTTGAGGACTTGTCTAAACATTCAAGGATCAATCCTTCAAATATATCCTTCAAAATTGCTATCAATTCAATTGAATTTTAAAATTTTCTATTTTTCGAAAAAGAAAAGTTCTAAAGTTATCGAAGCATTTTTGACTAAAACACTTATTTTTAAATAAATATTTATGAAAATTCACACGATTAACATCACCGCAATTTTAAGACTAAGACTACTTCTCTCCCTCCCTCTCCCTCAAATATGTTTTTAAAATAAACATTTGACCATGATAAAGTTCCTGATTATAGTTGAGCTGAAAATAAGACATTACCGCACACACACAAAATTTTGAATATTCATGTCTAGAATAGTAATGTCTGGAAAGGAAGGACAGTCCTTTTTCTATTTCTAACCAATGAAATGGTAGGAAGAAACCCAATGCTGGATATAAGCCCAAAAACATTGCAATTTGCAAAACAAGTCTAGAATTACCATCTTTCTTACATAAGAATATCTTTAGTTGAAAACATTCATCTGATCCCAAACTTGAGCATACTAAACGCATTGTGTCGTATAATAAGCAAGGTAAGAATCATTAGATATGTTTCCATTACCATGGTGTCATTTGTCAACTTCAGAGCTAACTATGTCTTCAAATATGCCTGACTTTGCAAATGTATTCGGAATTTATTTTTAAGAATTTTCGACTCAATATTATCTAAATAGAGTTCAATCAATCTTTGAATGAACTCCAGAAGCAAATCAATACGTGTTTTGTTAACTGATTATCAAATCAATGGATTTCGGTTTTGTTCAGACTTTAATCCGGATATCTATAGATATTAATAAATGATTTTTATCAGCCGTTCAGAGTTTGATTTCAATTTCTGATGTAATTAAACTGTCATCCGATTTAAGGATGTTATAGGACTGAACTTTTACCCTCTTCATGATTAATTAATCCTTAAATAAACCTGCTTCTGAATAAATACATGCTCTTTGTGCACTCATGTCAATAATCATGGTCAAAAGGTTCGACACCTCATACATAATCTGTTTTTTTCTCATTTTTCTGGAAAATTTTAAGATTTCCCCTCTATTCCCAACTTTTAGACCATTGATTGCAGGAATGAATCAAAGAATCGATTATTGTTTGGAACCTAATGTTCAAAATGATTACTTTGAATCAGTTTTGATAATGAATTCTGAAAGTGACTTATTTTCAATTGACATTCAGTTTGAAGTTTGAACTAATCTATAGTTCATTTTGTGAATTAATGATATCATTAGTTGTTTAAATGATATGATGAGAACTCAAAGTGCACTCAAAGACAAACTTTGATCACATTTGAAAATATATATAAGAGGACTGAACCAGATTTGTTTCATTTCATTTTATGCATTACATGTGAATACATTCATTCTGTTCTGTATATTACTTTCTTAAGTTTTTTATATTTTATTAAGTCTTTATCTCGTCTTTTAACTGTCAAAATGTCTTCAAACACTTCCATCAAAATCGAAGCGCTGTCGCGATTCTCTTCACTACCACTCGTCAACTCAGCTATCAATTTGGCCACCGATGGATATTCTCGATTCAAGAGTTACAACAGTTTACTGTCGGCTACGCTTTCCAGAGCGGAACAGTCCATCGCTTTTATGGCATCGACAGCACAGCCAGTAATACAGAAGTTTGAGAAACCGAGTAAGTTATCCATCAAATGACAACTCCTATAAATTTGTAACGTAATCTAAATTTTAGTTTCAATCGCGGATAACTTTGCCTGTCAGGGACTCGACAAACTACAAGAGAAAGTGCCCGTTATCAAGCAGTCGCCTCAAGAAGTAAGTGCTTGACTTTTTAGTTAATTAGTTTGAACATGAACAATTTGAACAGTTGAAAGATGGGACAAAGAAGCTCTTTGAGGGTGGCGTCAATCGAATTGGAGTCGTTCGAAAGTATAGCACCGATAAGATACAGGACTTCAAAGACTATGGCTATACTAAAGTGAATGGTGTGCTGGACTTGCCCTATATTCGAGTGTTCCTCAAGTCACTCGACACCGCTATCGACATGACTGACAAAGCGGTTGACCATTACTTGCCAGCGGTGGTCAACGAGCCCCAGACGGAAGAGGGACAGCAGACGGTTGTGGTCCGAATGTCTCACCTATCAGAGAAAATGCGGCGCCGTATGTATAACCAGTTGACCAGTAAATGGGTGCCCTCAGTGATGGACACAATCAATCACCTCAAATCCAATATTCTGAATTGGGTTCAATCGAATCGGAACCAGCAAAAGAACGAATGAAATACTAATTCACTTCAAACTCATTTCAAATTCTTATGTTTTTACTGTTTTTATATTTTAATCATTTGGTAATTAATGGCTTCAAATGTATATCAGAATTATCTATAACATTTATCTAGAATCGAAATGTTCTTAAACCATTACATTTTCAGCAATTTTCGTAGAATTGTATTCTTGTATTAAACTTGAGGTTTTTATTAAAATTCAAAATTTCTTAAACAATTTGATTCAATTAGAAAACAATTTTAGCCCAAAATAAGTTTTATAAAAATGATGATAATATTGAGGAAAATGAGCGGAACTGCAAATTCAAACATCGATTAGTTTGGAGGGTAACGTCTGGTAACAATTGACTATACCTTTCATGACTGTTCTAATCGAGTGAATCATATTTAGCATTTGTGACTTGACAGTCGGTGCCGCCATTTGTTGTCCGGCATATGTCTGTTGGCCCCACGAATGCCGACCCCAACCAACTGTTCAAACACTAATTTAGTAATTTATAGAAAATGACAACAAATTACTTTTGGAGAGGAATCTCTCTTCGTTCAGAATAACGATGGCGTTCACCACAAGTAGGGAACACTCCAGAAGACTAAAAATCGACAGCATTTCGAGAGATCTTAAGTTTGGTCCTAATTGTCGATGCAATCAATGGTTAAGGTATACCACAAAAATGAACTGAAATGCAATGGAATAAAAACAAGTGATAGGTAGTGTCATAACAAGACATCAATCATTTTAGACAAACCTTTATTTAATGATTTGATTGAAGACAAGAGTTCCGGAAGAGAGAGAGAGAGATTTAAATTAAGTTAACATTAAATTGAAATATGATTTAAAAGTCTTGGTTTGTTATCATTTGAAGGCCCACTCACTGAAAGTAACGTTGTTTATGAACAGCTGATTAATGGTCATATATCAAACGGAGCAAAAGTTTTTTAGGTAAACAAAGCAGACGCAGACTATTTTCGTGCCAAATGCGACCTAACGTTAGACAAAAAACTGCTCAAAATTACGTATATTTTTGCAATCAATCAAGAATGAGATGTTGACACGAGAAAGGTCTGCGTCGGCACTGTTTAACCAAAAAACTTTTGCTCAACTTATATGTAGTGGCGCTGTAGTGGAGTATCGATCAGTTTGTTGTCATTGAGTGTTGTGTTTGTGTTGTTTCACATCTAATGGCGTTTGTCTGCAATTACTTACCGTCAGTAATAATCTTCAATATATTCAGATATTTGTCGCCATCGGATCGATTGAGAGCATCGGCCACTTGCAAGACATGGAGGGAGTGTGTGTTCAACAGTTCCCAGTGGCCGCGCAAGAGACTGGCCATTGATATACTTCGGGCAACAAGTAATGAGACGCTGAGACGCAATAAACACAACAAACAATTGAAGCCAACGTTAGACTCGAGTATAGCCTTGAAGTCATTTCTCCACAAATGCAGTCGTTTTCTCAACCAATTGGTCATCACTTTTGATCCCAATTCCACTCAAAGTCTCAACCGATTGGTCGAAATTCTGGACATTTTGTTGTCCACCGAAGCGTACAATTATAACGACAATAACAATAACTTTAATGATAATAACGATACCATTGATAACAACCAATGCGTTCATAACAGTCGAAGTCTCAGAAGACTGACATTAAATCCAATAAATGTGACCAAAAACTTAGCGAACAATAACAATGAGAACAACACTAAAGTCTGCCAATTGTTGCAACTCTTAGTGCAACGATTGGAACAACTGATCCAAAGATGCGATTCATTAGAACATATTTCAATGGGTTGTCTGCAACCAGTGCTCAATCACTCGAATCGATTGCTCCAAATGTTAGCCAAACACCATTCACATTCATTAAAATGTCTTCATTTGGCCTCAGTCAAAACAGATCCCGATTTTTATCCGGTGGTCGATCTGCCGGTCCAACTGTTGGAATCGTTTGCAAGTCTGAGACAACTTTCTATTGATTTTGATTCAGTAAACGATCAAATGCTCCAACTTTTGGCCCGAAAGGCGACAATCGACTCGTTAGCCATTAATGTTCACGGAATAGATGACGAACACGAAGGCCTCTCCAAATCTTCCTGGAACCTGTTAACCAAAAGCAATCCGGACCTCAAAGTGACTGTTAATTTGATCCATACGGACGACTCATATGAGATACTACGTGACTCCCTGTTCGACACAGACATGCCTTTAGCACATTTCAGGGCTTACTTTGTGGGGGCCGTCGGCACTCGCGACGAAACAATCTGCTATTTAGTCAATTTGGTGACCGACAGGCACTCGAAGACACTCCAGTCCGTGACTCTCGTCAATACTTTGAAGCCGTTTTCATTAGAACCGAACCCAGTGTTCGCCGAATTCCAAGAAAACCCGTTAGTAATGCTCGCCTGGAGGTCACGACAACTCCAAAGCCTCCAAATTATTGGTAAGCATTGATTTGCCTTCGAGTGACCAGTTTTTGATCCTTATATTGTTAAACAGGTTATGAAGTCTGTGACACAGACCTGATAGCAATCACTCGTTTGAGAGGCTCTTCACTCAAACACTTTGAAGTTCCCATGTGTTGCATATCCCTAAAGGACTCCCCCATTGTTGAAGACGAGGGCTATTTTGACATTTACGACAGACAAATGATGTCGTTCTTGGACGGGGCGCCGCACTATATCAAGTCAAAAGTGATCAGTGAAATAGCCGGACCACTGGACCGATACTGGTATCCAATGCAATTCGAGGAATTGCCCAGAGCTGTGATCAATCGGTTCGACGACATGCAAACTACTTATTTGTCCACTATTTTGAAGGATCAGACTATTTGCGGTGAGTCCCATAAAACGTGCGCCAACTCTAATGACTCGAATTAGTGGTTAATTCGAGTTATAGTCGAATCGCTACTAATTTTCTATTATTAATGTTATTTTTGTTAACATATTTTAGTCGTCAATGCATTGAAATTTGCCCTCATTTTGATTATTTGTTTTAATTTTTTTTCAATTTTCATTTCATTTTATTTTTTTAAACATAGAATCGATTGAAAAGTTTAGCCAAATATCTAATCAAATGTTTGAAACAAATCGAGTCATAAGACTATGCATTAATTTAATAACAAAACCACTCTTTATCTGTGTTTGGCTTTTAGTGACTCTTTCTTTTCAATCAATTCTTTTTAAAAAATAGTTTTTTGTTAAAATATTAGTTTTTCTTGTGTTAACTGTTTGGGTGACGGTTTGGGTGTATGTATTAGTCGTCTTCCATCCGTTAATAGCACTGACGAACGATAGGCCCATATTTTTGATAACAGAGCGCACACACAAAGCGATTGATTCTCATTAAATGAATAATTAATTAATTATGACTCAATTCAAACGATTAAAACAATGCGTGAATTAATTGCCTAATGAACTGAACTGTGATCGAAGAAGTAGTCAATAAAATTGAAACATATATTTGTGAGGCAGACAACCGTCTTATCATATGGTGTGCTCTCAAGTGATGTAAAATCTCCCTCACTGTCGACGATATTGTTTATTGAAAAATCAATTTTAATGTCAAATTTGTTTAGACATTCGAAGCGATAATCTAAACATAAAAACTATATATTGTGTATAATTAGAGAAATCATTGATAGATTGCGAAACAACTAATTGTAACGATTCTGTGATATAATGTCCACACAATTGAAGAATTGCTTTTTATTTAATTCCATCAATCAATTCATGTGCAGCCGATTAGTATATCTAATAAATTGTTAACAAATTTCCTAATTGTTATCGAAATGAAATCATATATCAATTGGAACACAAACTACACAACAAATTCATTCTGAGCCCTAAGCAAAGCTCTGGGACTAAACAACTGTTGCCATAAATCTAATGAAATGCGAAAACCGTTTATGTAATTAACAAGATTAATAACCTTTTTTCTGTGTATAAAACAAATGACATTTTTCTACTAAAAAGCAAAGGCAGACAAAAAGCGAATGCAATTTACTATTGATTACTATAACTATTATCTAATTAGTTGTTATTTTTATTGATTGTTAATAAATAATTTCAGTGCCATTCAAGTGAGACATAAGTTCGAGTTCAGTCGAAAATATAGTCCAAAACGTTATGTCAAACATTTGTTAGAAATTTGTGGCACTTTTTTCCACAAAACCAATAGATCTGCCTTTGATTTGTGTTTAAAAGTATTCAATACATTCCCAAAAAAGAACTTACTTATATTTTTATTGTTATACTCAGTTTCATCTTTCAATTAAAAGACATCTTTTAAGCAAATAATAATTTTCATTTTAGAAGAATCTCAGGAAAGATCAGATCAACTGATCATTCAAATAGCGTTCGATAAATATTTGAAGTTATTTTTATTAATGAAAAAATTGAGAAAAACTAATATTTGGCTTTGAATTGTGTCAAAGAATTGTTTCATTAATGAATTTGATAATTAAATCAAAGAAAATGAGAGTTATTTTACAAATCATTAAAATAAAAAAACAACTAAAAGGCTGTGATATTAATGAGAACCTAAAACACAAAAAACATAATAATTAGTAAAATCAGCGATGAATGTATGATATAATGAAAAAAGATTAGAGATTTTATACGAAATAATTAAAACAAATGTTTGCGCACAACATCTTATATAATATTGAATTCAATCTTCAATTCAAACACTAATTACATCATTAATTACATTAAAAATACACATAATTTACAAACAAATCCAATTCGAATGCAATTAAAAGTGGGGAGAGATTTAAAAAACGTTTATATATTCTATTGATAACTATTAGAGTATTGATTGACATTATTTTCATCAGAAATGTTGATTAAAATCAATTGTATATTTGGGGTCTCTTTGAAGATGTTTATTGATTACGATATGATGAGTACATCAAACAAAACAATCTTTAGTTTTGGTTTATTTTTATTTCATTATCGATTGATCCAAACCTAAATATTAATATTTATCGATGTATTCAATATTATATCCAATCAATGTTCGCTAAATATCTATAGATAATAGGCACTACTTCTTCTTTGTGGTCGGCACTGCCTCCAGTTAGGCTCTATTGTTTAGAACTCAACAAAATAAAAAGTACAACCAAATTTAAAATTGGATCTAGAACAGTTGAACAGAAAATAATGAGCAGTGTGTCCAAATAGTAGAAGTGGTGTCGCTAAACAATAATCACTTTTAAATTCTATATTTTTCTCATATTTTACGCTATTCTGTGCTTTAAATTCAAATCGAGTTCAAAACAATTCTCATGTTTTTATTGTAAAGCAACGGAACAGTTAATTATTGTCAGGAAATCCATTATAACTTTGAGCCAACACTTATACCTCAAAAATAAGTCGAATTTTGTTCCAATTGTTGACAATTTGTAATCAACTTTCCTTTGTTTTGCAAGAATTGCTTTGAATTTGAGTATGAATTCAATTTTAATCACTTCTAATAATTATATTTTATTTTCAAGTCTTTATTCTTTAGTTTCAAAATTGTATTTTTATTTTTATTTGATTCTAATTTCAAAACAATAATTATTGAAATTGTTGTTAAATATTGTAATGCTTTTGATGTTCAAAAAAAGCTTCAAAAGAAATGAATGTAAGAACTGCTGAAGACTAGTCATTTGTATCCAAGTCCTTAACGTCACAATTATTGTTATATTCGAAGTGATGTTTCATTTCAGGACTTCATTGAAATGAGTGCTAATATTAATGATTGTTATCTTAAGTGGAAATAAATACAAGTTTTGAAGCTTTAAATCAATTTATTTAATAACTTCTTTCATTAAAATATTTCAATTATAAACGAATTGAGTTCCGATTCATTGGAAAGCGATTGTCGGAAGAGCTGTGAGTGTTGCCATCCATTAGAGCCGGTGCCGCCTTTCAGTACAGCTTCAACTATCACATCATTGCTGGCATCGGAAACATCGCTTCTTTTGATTATATTCTCTTTATTTGGTTCTAAAGTCAGACAATGGTTTGGATCCATATTTGGATACAAATGCAAAGCAATGGTTCCGTTTTCGAAAGTTTGACATTTGATTGTAATTCGAATTTCAGTCCATTTCGTGTTTTCAAAACTGAATTTCCATTTGATTTTGCCGATGCCATCACTGGATGGGCTCTCATTGCGTGAGAGATAAGCCATTTTCCAGTCCCTTTCAACTTTCCTGAATATGTTCTGACATTCAAAGACACAGTTCTGCCACGACTTGAATGGTTTCGAATTGAATTTGTATTCATCGGTGGCACAGTTGTATGTAATCAAAGATGGCTTAACAGATGAGCCGTTCAAATGGAACACATAATTATTGGACAGTTGTTGTTCTGAGATTTCCTTTCGAGCTAAACGCCAGCCCTCAGAACCGGATTGTCTGCCTTTGCACTCGCCTTCAGTGAGACAATCATCTTGATTGGGAACTCGAATGAATTGGACGAATTCGAGAAGACGTCGCAGTCGGAGCTCTTCTTTCAATTTATCAGACATTACGAGCTGTAAATTATCTGTGATTTTATTCAAGACATTGGCCACCCATTCCTCGCGACACAAGAGAGCCCTTCGCTGTTTCATAGCGTTGTGGTCAGCACTATATCTCCAACTGACGTCTTGTATATCATTTGCGGAAAAGCCGACACAGAACGTCAGTTTCTTTTTCCATCCGACCTCATAAACCATTGGCGAATCGCACAGCCCTTCACAGGGGTCGCAGTGAAGCCATCTCTTCTGAGCATTGCTAAAGACTTCAGTCCAGACGTGATCTGTCCAATCGACCACAAGACGGGCCTCAAAGTTGAGCGCCCGACACATCAGTGTGAAACAGTTGGCCCATTCCCCGCACCGACCACTTCGGGTGTCCAACAACTTTTCTGTACTATTATAACGCGGGAATCGATGGCTTTCTCCGCATTTATCACAAGAGTAAAGTTCGACTGTCATTGCATTCCAACGAATCTCTTCTTCATTTGGAGAGACATTCTTCGTATTAGTTATCTTCTGTTTACAGACGGAACAATTGGCCGAATCAAACCACTTGAAGAACTCATTTTTGAACCAATCAATCAAATCGATCAAAAGTATGTCTTTGCTGTCGGTTCCCAATTCTTCATCATTTTTTGACTTTTGTTTCAATTTAAGCATTTTATTAATGGCGTTGATTGTCATTTGCTTCCACGGAACCAAACCTCTGGCTTTCTCTTGAAGTCGGAAGTCTTCATAATTCTTAACTAAACTCAGATATGACTTAATTCTGGTGAAGAATTGGAGCTCCGATTCAGTGATTGGAATCAATTTGGGATCGCTTCGCAAAAATGTCGGAATGTTTGCCATCTTTACAGATGAAGAATACTTTGATTCAATCAAATAAATACCAAATTTGTTTAAAAATAACGTAAAATCAAATAAATATAAATACAAAACAATTAACAGATTTTAAAACTAAACCCAATTCTTATCAAATGATTAGAAAATTGGTTAGAATTTCACTGAAATTCATGATAGAGGTAAACAAATGTCCATGCTCATATGACATTTGACAACAATCTTGCTCCTCCCCATAGTTACTGTTATGTAATGTGCAATAGAGAGGGGACTGACATCTGTTGGACGGAAGGGTCGCCACAATTGTATCGCCATTTGTCGGAAAAACGAATTTTTTTAAACTAAAAGTCACTTCAATTTAATTGTAATTTCAATTGATTTTCAATAATTAATCGACTTTTGGCACAAATATCATTGAATAACAACAATGTCTGCTACGGAACAGATGAGAGCGATGTTGGATCAGTTGATGGGAACGGCCAGAGAAGGAGGTTTGTATTGAAAGCACAAAAACCAAGCGATGAGTCACTTAATTGTCTAATCGATGGTTTGGTTTGAATTTAAAGGTGACGCCAAACCCCGCTATCACTTCACTGACCACAGAGTCTGCAAAAGCTTTCTATTGGACTGTTGTCCGCACGACATACTGGCCTCTACCGTAAGTATGACCATCGATGGTCTATTGATTTAATTGATGTGTTGTCTTAGAGAATGGATTTGGGAGAGTGTCATCGGTACCACGACTTGGCGCTGAGGGCCGACTACGAAAAGGCGGCCAAAAACAAGGATTACGGCTATGATCTGGACGTAAGTACTGTTTCACTCATTTCCCGAACATTTCGATATCACATCCGAACAGTTGATTACAAATCAGTTTAATTGAGAAGTTTTTAATTAAATCGGAGTTCGTTTTGATTGAATGTCTCATCGATGGTAAGTCTGTTCTCAATAACGAGCTCTGAATTGAAGACCGATTTTTGTAATTAATTTCTGAAAAAATAACTAATTATTTGAAAGATAAGTTTGAGGACAAAAGACAGGAACTAATCATTAAATACACAAAAAACTGTTTGATTTGACAAAACAATTGATATCTTAAGTAAACGACTGGTCTTTCCTTCTCTCGTATCTGAATTGCAGACAATTGTATACATAAAAGGCCTGCGCTTTAAATCAAATTAAATTAAAGGCCAAAACAAATGAATATAAGAGACAAATATCTCTCAGAATGTGTGTCCGCTTTTCGTTGTGAGTAGTATTCAATCCATTAATTCAAATATCAAACAATCAGTCCTTAATTCACTTTAAATATGTATATATTGGCCATCAATAGAGTTATGCACTAATGCTGTGACCAAAAACAGACAGAGTTTTGGTTGAATTGATTCTGTTGTGTCTGAGTTTAAGGTAATGTATATTTGAGGACAGTTTTGGTAACGTATTAACCATTAATTGGTTCCTAATTATAATTTATCATTTATTAATGTTTTCTCAATATATTAATCGTAGAAACGTATCGTTAAAACCGTTTTTCATTTTCTATTCCTTTGCTTTTTTATGTTCCTTAAGAATCAGATATTTTTTCCGTTCATTTTTCCTGAGATTTAACCAAATTATGGTTTAACTCAAGACTTCATTTTTAGCGGAAACGCGCTTTTTCTGCATGTATTCAATGCTATCGTTTTTCGTTTGATTTTGATTTAACCGATAATTAACTACGAAATGACTACAAACAGGCGTTCGAACACTTGGAGGCATTCGTTGCCGAAGCAGACAAGAAGACAGAGGCCGCTAAGAAACGTCTGGCTGAGACTCAGGAGGAGCTGAGCGCCGAAGTCGGTGCTAAGGTATGTCCGCTCACTCTCCCAATCCTTCCCCAATTAATTTGGTGGTACTTTCAGTTGAATAAAGTTCATGAATTGGCCGAACAAATTGGTAAGAAATTGGCCGCCGCCGAAAAGGCCGGCGCCGACGGCAATGTCGAGGAGTCCCTCAAATTGATGGAAGAGGTGGAGAAGTCAAAGAAGGAAAAGGTTGCCGCAGAGGTTGAGTACAGAAATTCTATGCCCGCTTCCAGTTATCAGCAGCAGAAGCTCAGAGTCTGTGAGGTCTGTTCCGCTTATCTCGGTATTCATGACAACGACAGACGACTAGCCGACCATTTCGGAGGAAAACTGCATTTGGGTTTCATTACGATGTAAGACATCTTTCAATCAATTAATTAGAACTACAATTTCAATGTCTTTCTCTTTGTCTTAAGCCGCGAACGACTGGAAGAGTTAAGAGTGAGTTCTATTAGACAAATGTCTTTAAAATAGATATTAATCATAATTTTGTCAGCAAATCATTGACGAGAAAAGAAGCAAAGGAGCACTTATTGAGAGGGATATGAGGGACGACGACGGCGGAGGCGGTGGCGGCAGATATAACAACAGGTACCGCAGAGATCGCAACGACCGCTATGATGACAGACGCCGTCGAAGGAGTCGTTCCCGGTTTGTATCCAATTATCTCCATATTTGTGTTTATACTTATTCTAAATTATATCAAAAGATCGCGGGATAGACAGAGAAGACGCCGTTCGAGGTCTCGATCGCCACCACATACTTCCCGACAGCGCTCGAGATCCCGATCTCGTGAAAGACGGGACAGAAGGACATCGACTGACCGGTAATGGGATAGAACTTCATTTGACAAATTCGGTTTGCGTTCAGTCTATTATATTTTTTCAGCGTTTGTTTGCATTAAATATAAAACAAGATTTAGTTATGATTTCTATTCATTGCAATTGACTTTATTATTACTTTATTTAAATCTGAGTTCAATTCTCAAAGAAATAAATTTTGTACTCAAACCTTATTTCCAACTTTTGATTAAAATCTCATTTCATTTGAAATGCTTTTTACTTTTTTTTGAAAAACTTTTGTATAAAATAGAGATTAGAAGTAAAGGAATTATTTCAACTGAATTTGATTTATTTAATGTTAATTCTTTTCAAATTTGACAACTCATTGATCCAGCTAACCTTTATTAGATTTAAGAATGTTCCTAATGCACCCACTGATCAATTCAATTATGCACAAGATGTTTGAGCGAACAGACGGACGCTCCGATTGCATTCTTATTAGTTGCTAGTTTCTAACTAAATTTTGTTTTTGCCAATCCTTGGTGCCAACCTGCACAAGTCAACTCTTAGCGCTAACGCCGAGACGTTCAATTTGTCCTAGCCAAGGGTCAAGTATTCTCGTTATTCCTTACATCAATTCAATCTAATGTCCAATTTTTAAATTTTATTTGAAATTTTTAAATAAATATAAAGTTATATATTTTCAACATTTAATACACATTTAAATAGATTGCGAGAAAATTATCTAATTATTGAAACATTGAAAATAGTTTAAACTATGTAATGATGTGATAAAACCTTAGATGTCTTTCATTCAATCGATAATTGGTTGGAACGGAATATCACAAAACCAGTCACCGGTCAGAACTCAGAGCTTAACTGATCCGGAGTTTAGTTAAACTCAATTTGTTGTCTAACTGGTGCTCAAAATGATCAACAATTAGTTGATTTGAACTCAATTTTGAACTCTTGGAAAAATCAGGTCTTCACATAAACTGGGATTCAGTTGAGCTCCTGGTCTAAAATATTCCGACAGTTTTGGCAAATGAATAGCCTATTATTTAGTTAATTATATTTACTTTCAAATAGTTATAAAAATAAACAAATATTTAAATCAGAATAACAACTGGTCTTTGGGCCCAAAATCGTAAAAATTATAAATATATATATATTTGAATCACTAGTCGTTTGTGAGAGGATTGGCAGCAATTAATTCGAGACTCAATCAAAAATAGAGTTTTCCTTCAATTGGTTTCCAAAGAATAATAAATAATTGAATGGATATTTGGTTTGAGTAAATCTGATCGATATTTTGCTGCACTAATTAGTAATACTTTTTCCTAATGAAAACTCCTATAAATTCACCGAAAAATATGAGATATGTTATAACTTTGAGGAACTGGTAATCGATCCCCTTTTTGTCATATTATTCTTTGCATTAGTTGATTGGCTTTCCATTAGTTCGCCATTCGTTAGACTTTTCCTTTCAGTCGACGCCTAATAAATAAATAATTTGTGATAAAAGTGAGAATCATATCATTAATCAATGATTTATTGGAACCAACCATCTGCTGTTTGGCGGGCAGACATTGGAGCGGCCAAATCTTCCACACCAATGGAGATAATAGGTCTGGATTTATGTACGACACCCGGGAATAGCCGCCTATTAGCAGAACATCAATTATATTGTGAAATACAATAGAAATTGAATATTTGACCTGAGATTAGGCTCATTATAGCGCCCACTGACAGACTGATGACAAAACCAAAAACCGGTACTAAAAGATAAGCGATATGGTAGAGCCCGAGTATGCCTTCTGATTCTGTGACTGGTCGGGGCGTAACTGTTATATTCTGAATCATCTGTAACGGACATTCTTTTATGGATGTTTCGAGGAATGGCTGTTGTTTTGGATATAGTAGTGAACCAATCAAAATCCAAATTCCGAAGAATTCTCCGGTGAATAGACCGCACAGAACTCCCTATTAGTTTTGAATTAATTAAAACTTATTTCATTTCAATTTTAATATTAAATATTTTATATGTTTTCCGCGATTGAAATATTTGTTTATTCAGTCAAATGAGGAAATATTTTTATTCAAACCAGGAATCTATAAATTTGCTATTTTTCTTTCAAAGTAAAGCTTCTAAAAATGCAAATCATTGGCCACATTAAGCATTTCTTGTAAATTGATTGGAATCGGTTGCAAATCAGTTGCAGTTTTTTACAACTTGTGCCTAAAATGAATTACAGTCAAAGCTCGTTGTTATTTCTCTCGTTATTGTTCTCTCGTTGTTATCCCTCATAAAATCCACTATCCTAATAGATTTCAATGCATTCTAACGCTCGTTGTTGACCCTCACTCCAAGTCACCAATTTGGCCAACCGACCGAGGTAAAACAACGAACTTTGACTGTACTTCTAAATATAATAGCCCTGTTCCCGATCAAAATTCTGTTTATACAATTTGTAAAACATTTAAAGTAAAAAATATAAATTGTAAAAAATTAAAGGTTTTCCGTAATTATATTTTTAGTGTGCATGATTCTTTAGTAATTAATCTGCTGAATAAAAACAACATTTGTCAGTTCACTCAAAATAACTTCAGATTCTTTAGTACTTTTAAATAAATAAGATTTCAAAGAAAAACCATATTTGACGTAATTGTAAACGAATACAAAAAGTAAAAGTAATGTCATTCTTGGAAACCTTTCAATTATGTAATATTTAACTGACATTAAGTGGTTGGACAGGAATTGAGGCACTTTCTCATCAAAAGATGATTATTAATGTAATTGACTCATCAGAAAGTTTTTTATGTGCAATAGGAAAGCCCCACACTTTCAAGCAATGCATTCATTCTAGTTATTCATTAAATATTTAAGAAAATTGAGAATTGCTCGTTTGTGAGAGCAGTGGAGCAAATGAACAAGATAATAGCTATTGGCACTGATTTGTAAATGGAAATACTCACAACAGAATTAGCGAATGGAAACAATACTCCCAAAAGGAAGAGACCAAACATAGGTCCGACTAATGCTCCGGCTATTGATATGGCGGCCTATAATTAGAACATTTATTTGAAAGTTTATTTAAACTGATTGAAGAACCGAAATATACTTGTAAAACTGTATCGATTCTGCCGACAACAAAGGCCATTCCAATTGCAGTCAGTCCATAGATTAGGGCCAACCCTTTGCTTATTCTTCTGGCGTTGGTTTCAGACAAATTTCTGATGTATTCAAATCGACTCAAGAAGTCATCAAAAGTAACGGCTGATAAAGCATTAAAACCAGATGACAATGTGCTGAGCGATGCGCTGAAGACACAGGCCACAAACAATCCGGGCAGCCCTGGATACTCACTCAACTTATCCATTACAAAGTACGGCATCAATTGATCTGTTTTTTGGATCAGTCCTATGGCCAGGGGATCACAATCACTATAATAAGCGAATATTCCTATTCCGCACAGACACGCACATGAAATGAGCAAGAACATTCCAATCATGTTTATATAAAGTGATCTGAAGGGAAATATTTGATAAATTGAAAGCAAATTGTATTGTAATCGACGAACAGTTTTGCCTTTGGATACGAAGAGACGTTACAATATCTCTGGACTTCTGTCTGACTCGTCGCGTAATTTCCGGACCACATTATTCCCATTCCGAACACTGCGTTCCAAAGAGTCGACGTCGAGTAAGGATCAATTTGAACACTAATTTGTATACATTAATTGGGTGAGCTTGCATATCCTAAATTTCAATATGAAAGTAGTGACCACGATTGCTTACTTGAAGAACTGAAGTCTTCCTTTTTGATCAGCTATTTTGAAAGCCTCTCCCACTCCTCCGACCAAATAGAATGCCTTCCAAAATGAAACAAATTTTAATCACATGTTTCATAATATAGTAATCAATTATTATTAATAATAGTTAATTCAATTAATATTTGACTATTAATCAAATTCTACGAATTGTAAGCTTTAAACCATCTGTTAGTCATTTACAAGAATCGGATTTATGAGAATTGCCTGTTTAGGAAACAGAATTAGCGCACCTACAGCTTCTGATGTTAAATTGCCCTGGGTTAAGAGGAATTACAATATAAGAGACAGCACAGAACTGGACCGAAATTACTTCTAATGGATTAACTATATTTGAGAAAATGAGGGAAAGTCTGAACTATCGATTTCGTAATTGCATTTTCATGTTATACTAAAATTGATGGATCGAAAAATTAATTTGAATTTTCCAGATTCTTATCTCTGAAACCTTCTTTGGAATTCTTCACTCATATAAAAGATTAGTCTATAAATTTAAATATCAAAACATTTAATTAATATTTTTATGATTAGGAGTATTTGATTGCGATTATCATTATCTCTATTATACAGTCGTAGAAAGAATGCAATTTTCTTTATTTGGCATTTATCTTATCTGCACTTCTTCTTCAATTAAGCATAAGAGTTGTCAAACAATTAGAGAAGTGTTGCATTCGTTCAGATAAAAACATGTATTTTTCATCAATTGTCTTAACAATTATTCGATTATTGGAATCAAGCAACAGATCACCACATATGACAGACTTTGACCTAAATTTCTCCAAATAAATAAACTAAACTCTGTTCCGATTCAGAGCCGATACCACCAAATGTTTAGTCAATATTTACCCGAAACATAACAACTACGAGTCCGGCAAACATAAGGAACACCTGGACCAAATCTGTCCAAACGACAGCACGAATTCCTCCCTAAAAAACAAATTATTTGTTATTCAATAATTATAAAAAGAAATAAAACGTCATCAAATAAAACCTTCAAGCTAATTTGCATTCAATAACAGCGGTTATTAGTTTAAAACCACTAAATTCTAATTACCTTAAGATTACCAAGCGATTAGCCCCCCGATTAAATGCACAATAAATGTATAACTATTATTGAATTATCGATTAATTTCAAGGAAATTTTTGATTTTTTTATGTTCATAATGATTATCGTCAGTTGAATTAATTATGAAATAGAATCAAAAAGTAAAATGAAAAAACTTTTGCTTACAATTGATGTATAGAGAGTACAAATGCCTCCGATTATGAGTACAGATGCGGATACACTCAATGGAGTGACTTAAATGACAAGACATAAGTTTTTATCAGTTAATCATCAAATATAATTATACTCTTCTTTGAAATTCAATAATTTGGGAATTTTTTTAATCGCTTCAATATAATTAAGAAATTGCTTTCGTAAGAAAAATAAGTTTGAATTTTGAATCTATTCTTTGATTATGTTTTTCGTTTAAATATATGTAATAAAACATTAATAATAATAATAATATTACTATTGAATCGAAACCAAATTATTTGAAATTCAAGGGTCGATATGTTAATTGTTTGAATTTTTATATACAAATAGAAAGTAAATAAATACCTGAGGCCAATGCCAGTGATGGTCCATACAAGACAACTCCCATGTAGGGGATGGTGCACAACAGGAATGAAAAGGACACGGCTAACCTAACTCTTTTGCTGTCGAATCGCTCTTCTAAATACTGCAAAGTTTTTTTTCAGTTAAATGACCATGACAATAGTCTAAAAAGAAGACTCACTTTATTAACACTTGTGAACTGTAGCTTATAATAGACCGGAAGAAAGACTTCGGCGGCAATGATGGAGGCCATCGCTCCCGAAAGGATAACTGCCCTTCAAATCGATTACAACAAACATTGAATATTGACTCAAATATTTATTATATTAACAAAAGTACCAAAATTGTGTTCCTCTATAAAACATTTCTGCTGGATATCCTAAAATTGTGACTGAGCTCTGAAAGCTTGCCAATAAAGACATCGCCACCGGAAACAGACTCAGAGATCGATTTGCTGTTAAAAACTCTTTATTCGACACATTCTTGCGATCCTAACAAAAGATTCATTTTTTTATTGAGATGTGGGTAAAAATCGATGATAAAGACATGCAAGTGCAAGTATCATAAATATATTATGAAATAAACTCACATGGTCAGAGCTTACAATTTTAGTTATTTTTACTAATTTTTATCGGTTAACACAATTAGACTAAAGATTAAATTTCAAAAGATTAGAAGCAAATAAAATGTGCTTGAAAATTGAAGAATAATTTTCAACGGATCATAATTGTGAAACTTGGCATTCAATATAATCGATTCGAAGGTCAAAATTTAGTGAGGGTCATAAAAGTCGATTTCCTCTATTGTTTAACAATTATTGTTTGTACGGCTAATAAATTCTCGGTCTGTTTGCGCCCATTATTTAATTGTTTTTCGAAACATATCCTTTCAATGATTCGTTTCAAATGGTTTCAAATCAGTGGTTAATGCATTTAAATGAATAGTATCGTGGCTTATGATTTGCTATGGCTAATTGAATGTCTGTAAAACACCTGTTAAAATTAGAATTCAAATAGCCAGCACATTTTTCACTAATTAATAAAAAAATATATATAAAGAATATGTGATAGAAGAGAATATAAAACAGTGGAAACTAAAGTTGAATTATATTTTTCATGAATAATCTGTTGTTTATTAAAGTGAAACTGAAACTCAATTTGAAAAACAAAACTCAAAGAACAATAAGCGGAGGATAACATCTGTTTCAGAACCGAATAAAAAAGTATTTGATTCATAACAACGAATAAAATTACAATTCAAACAAATAGACAAAAATATAATAAACTTTGGAAAAGTCTCCGAAAAGCCTAAAGTTCTGATTTCATATTAAATTAGAATAGTTGAGTAGAGTAACTAGATTATTCGGTCTGCATAGCTCTGACTCAGAATCGCATCGAGTTTATTACTTTGACGAATGAATGAAAAAAATAGTTCTTAATGTAAATAAAAGTTGAACTCAAAAAATATACAAATTTTTGGGTCAATCAATAATAATTGTCATTTCAATGATCGGCTTAACATTAATTCTAAACTCTATATAAATATAGGATTTAATCAAAATAATCAGGAATAGCCAAAAGTCTGAGACCTAAGGGGAGGGTAATGGCAGATTTTTTCCAACCCTCAGAGGGGAAGGAATATTTTGGAAAATCTCGACCTCGGGGATATTCTTGCAATCGCTGAAAATAACATTTTTAAGAATTTGTTACTCATTTCAAATTCTTTTTAAGAGTAAATCAAATGAATGATTTACGATAACTATCAACACAATTGTTTTTTAAATCTTTTACATAAATAAAAGAAAATATCAAAACAAAATTCCAAAAACTCCTATTTTGTAGAATAAGTTATTTATAATTTATTAGTGAAAGAAAAGTGAAATGTAATTTTAGTTAATATTTAATCACCAAAATTCAGACCTAACCTATACGTAAAGGACAAAAACATGAGATTTGAACTCGCATTTGAAAAATATAAAATAACTAGCACTATATTATAGATTTTATATGAGTGCACTGTTCATTACAAAATTAGTTTTCATTTTTATTTTTAATACTTTCTTAAACAAAATTTTGCGCGGAAACATTTTGGCGGTTTTTTGTAATTTTATCTAGAATAGAGATGTGCAATGAAGTAGAGCTAAATATTAGACAATGAACTAATAAAACATTTTAAATAATATTTCAATTTGTTAAATTTGAATAAATGATATAATTTGACCTATATATTCAAGGACGTTTCATTTGTAGTTTGAAAAAAGACCTGGTTGGTGGATCATCAAGACCACCAGGATCGAATTCTTGACAAACAATCTTTTGAATTGTCTAACATTTCAAAGTTCATTTTTGACCCTTAAAACAGTTTAATTGCTCTTTTAAAGTTTAATTGGAGTTTTGATATTCTATTAATTAAGTGGCACTTGCACATATTATATTTTATCCAAAAAAGTTATAAAACTTTATGGCGTTGGAGAAATAAAAATTTCAAAATAAAAAGTGCTTGATAAGTGTTCCAATGAATCGATAGTGGGTTCAAATTTCCAAAATGAAAAATGAAATGGAAAAAAGTTATTGAAATTCAAGAGAAAGTATTGAATAAATTCAGTGCTAATGTTCTAAAAACGACTTTCAGACAAAGAGATAACAAACCATTAATTACTTAATTCAAGGTTTACTTAAATTGAATTTTTATGAGACAAAAATATGTCAAATTTTTTTCGGTCTCATAACTAATGAAATATAAGAAAAACTAAATATGAATAACATTTATATGTTTTATATACGCCATTAATATTTATAACATTGAAATTGAGAGTAGAAATGAATTTTTAGAAATCGATTTAAATATAGGGAATGACAAAATAGGAAATCTTTCTTTTCAGTTAAAATACATATCAATTCATATGTATATCAATTTTTCAAAACTTACTTATTTATAAAACAAAATCAGGGGTCACCAAGGTGGAGTACTTGACCACCTAGACGGAAAATCAGCCATTTTGTTCTTTATTTTAAGGAAATTAGTTTTCAAACTTGCAAAATATCCTAATTATAGCTTAATTGAACTAATTTACGTTTAAAATCGCCGAAAATAAACTTATTTTAGAAGAAAATGGCCGTTTCCCGTAAATTTTGGCTCCCCGAAAATGGCCCATCTAGGCGGTAAATTTTGAGATTAGCCCCCC
>JAQIWP010000704.1:0-21181 GCA_034695525.1 Euzetes globulus | reverse complement strand
TGTAAAATTTTGTTTTGGTAGTTGAAGATAGTAAAATGTAAAATAAATGCTAGACTTATCAAGCACAGTTTCAACTAACGAGTGAGAAGCTCTATTAGTTGAAACTGTGCTTGATAAGTCTAGCATTTATTTTGAATTAGGATGAGTTTTCTTTATACGGATAAGTTAGAATGTTTCACAAGAATCTCCTATCTTGAAGGAATTCCTATCAAAATTTTATCTTTAGAGTAGGTAACTTTTAAGAAATGATTCTTTTCGGATAACTCTCTTTTATTACAAGTCATCTCTTTTTCCAGTCTTGGTAAATTTAGACCCGATATTAATCTAATAAGTTATTTCAAAATACATAACATCATAGAAGCATTTAAATGTTGCTATATTTGAATTGGAATTTCACTTGAAAGCACTCTAATTAACGTCACCATATTTTCTAATGACAGGCCACTAATGTTTCAAAATTATAGCCTCCAGGGGTAACCAACCGTTAGGAGGTCGCCAAGGGGGCAACGAACTTGGCCCCCCTAGCCGGAGAATTATGAGATTTGGTCTCCTTTAACAGGCGAGCGAAGCGGGTCGGCAAATATTTTGGAAATTTTAGGAGATTTTGGTAAAAATTTGGGAAATTCCGGTAATAACAGCTAAAATTCAGACATTTTGCAAATGGCCGTAGAATCCGCTATTTTTTCTTTATTTTGAAGAATTTAGCTTTCAAACTTGCAAAATAGCCTAATTATAGCTTGATTAAGCTAACTTACATTAAAAAAAAGCCGGAAATACTCCAGCTTATTTTAGAAGAAAATGGCCGCTTCCGGTCGATTTTGGCTCCCAGAAATGGCCCCTCTAACCGAAGGTCCGTTTTGCCCCATCCTATAACCCCCCCCCCTAACTAAGATCCTCTAACTTGGCGACCTCTGATTTTAATTGAATTAAATTTTACAATTCTTGAGACATTTTTTTATTAAACTGAATTACAAGCTTATGGTAAGTTTTAAAACGTTTCTTTAGCACGTTTTTCGTTGGACATTCATTCTAATTGTGCAGGACATAGAACAGGACCTTCAAAAACTGAACGGTTGTTCACCTTATTATAAGTTCTTTCGTGAAATTTGATAAAATTCTTTGAATATTTGGAAAACAAATTTTTTGTGAAAATAGAGTAAAGCAAATGAATATCGAATTTCGGGATAACATTAAATGTTATTCAGAAATGATGAAAACCAAATTTGGATTTTCATTCACACAATTAATGACATTTTTAAAAAGTGATATAAAACACTCCCAAGAATTAAAAGGAGAATTGTCTGGTTTTATTAACTTGGTAAAATAAAAAATTCAAAAACAAATAATAAAGACTTGATAAACACTGGATTAATTAATCTTGGCTTTTATCAAAGTAATCATAGTTAAAAATTAGTTATTAATATAATTTTACACATTGAACTTGCTAAGATTTGCATAAATTGCAATAGTTCTATTGTTTTTATAATAGATCAGTTCTTAAATTACATAAAATTTAATTGAAAAAAGTGTTGAGAGAATTAATTTGATTAATTTGTTAGCTCTAACCTTAATGTTGATCACAAATAGATTAATTGTTTGGTCAGAAAATGTTTTGATTGAAAAATGTGAAATAGGAAATAGAGTAGACTTATCGCCTTATCATAAAAAATTAATGTCAATAATCGAATTCAAGAGATTCGTTCCTTAATATCTATTGGACCAGGAGTATTCCATAACGCTTCGGCTGTCCTAACTCCAGCCACCTGTTACTAATAATAATATAAAAATTGAGTGCAAATAAATGAAGCTTTAAGTTAATTATCATTTAGTTTCAGTTGAATTAGTTGTTTGAAGACAAATGACTAATATATGAATTTTAAAAAAGATAAGAAATTCAAGTCAATGAATGTAAAGTTCAATTTACTAATAATATGCGAAATGTGATATTGTATTGTATTTATCGTTTTATGCCCAACTGATTCAGGGTTAGGGAGTGTCGTTCCGAAGCTAGCATTGAAAGGCCTGCACTGATTCTAAACATAAGCAGAAGTTTTTCTGTTTGTGACTTATATTTCGGGTGTTCCCTAAATGTGTTCCCTCTCCCAACTATTTAAAGCTGAAAACAAGTCGTTTTCTATCGGATGTTTTCAATTCACCAAATAGTCACTTGACTTTCAACGGTCTCCAAACTTGATTTCATTTCACAACAAGTAAATCGACTAATTTTTTAAGTTCTCCTAATTTTATTAAAATGCTGTTGGTCATTTTCACTCATTTCACCCGATTTCATCATTTCACTTTTTCATCGCTTTTTTGTGAAATTCTTTAGAATTTTATGTTTGAATCAACAAATTGAACTACTAACTAAAGTAATTCTCCCAAGTTGATTTATAAGAAAATTGAATGAAACCTTGTCTTTTCTTATTTTTATGAGTCTTTGTAGTATTTGAAAGTTGAAGTAAAATTGCTTACAGTTTTGTAGATCAGTTAATTAAACTTGTGTATTCTTGAGCTTTAATTCGATTTAAATGAAAGGTCATCATTGATATGGGAAAGAATACTTTTAAAAAGTGCTGGATCATTTTTGGAAATTACAAATCTGGATAAAAGTAATTTTGGAAAAATGCCGAAAAATAAAAAATATTATTTTGTGAAGAATGAGTCGATAAGTGATGAGATGTTGGATAAAAGTTGTGGACAATACCGGAATCTATGCATTTCGCCGATTCCTAGCAATGATTCGCACAATTCAACTGAATGTAAGGCTAGCCCTCATTTCACGTCAACTATTGGACGAACCGCTAACCGCCCGCTTGACTGCAACTCCAGACTCAAAGGAAATGTATACTTGAAAAGCATTGGTCTCATATCAAAAGAGTTGTTTGAGTCGTTACCCGAGTCCAAAGTAGATCCAGATGTGCTCTCATACACACCGTTAGTCTATTACTTTTGATTTACAACTTGTTTGGTCTATAAAGCGAATGACTGTCTATTCTTTGCTTCGCTTTATTTGTTTCGAGTTTATCTCACATTTTGTAAAACAATTTCAGTTTTAATCTTTCATTTTAAGGAATGTTTGCCAAACATACTGTTCAGATGGAACGACGTTTACGCCCGATTCACACACTGCTAACCTTCAATTGAACAATAGTTGGACGACAAGTGGTCGACACAACAAACTGTTTCCGCATTTACCGTTCAAAGCACATCACTATTCTCTCAGCAGAGGTAATGCCTTTTCATTCATCAATAAATAAAAATTATATTAAAATCATTATATTCTATAATACTATTAGCATGTTCAAAAGCTTTATCCCGGTTTAAGTATAGTTTTAAATTTTACTTGTTCATAAATCATGATCGTAATAAGTTTTCAGATAATATTTCCATTTTTAGGTGCTTTTTATAGTCTATTACATAATAAGTTTATTCAAATGATGTAGTTATCCGATTATCCTCTCCACACCCCCCCCCCAATTGTTGAAATTGTAAACATGAAAATTTTAAAATTTCTAGAACATATACATTCGGTATATGAAGATACTATAAAGGTGGATATAAAATCTAAGTCATTTCAAATTTATATACTTGGATCTTATCTTCATTGTATAGCATTCGCTGAATACTATAATTTATAATTAAATTTTTTTAGACCATTTTAGTTAGCCAATTTATCATGATCAGAATTTGAAAAAATTCATTCACATTTTTAATATTTAATCAAGTATAAGCCTGATCATCTTTCATGATATACAAAACAAGTGTCTTTTCTATGTTGATTAGCACTGGATTATTTGATGTCTTCCAAAACAATGGCAATAGTTTGACCCGTTTTTAGTTATCATCAAATGTCATCTCTTATTATAGTTATAAAATCTATTTCACTAAGAAGTTTCAAAATTATTAAAAGAATGGTACAGTCAGACCTCCGAATAATCTCCATCAAAAAATGATCTCGTATTGAGTTTCTCTTACCAACTTTCGATTATAAAAATTCATTAAATTATTATTAATATTAATCATAAATTTTTTATTATTATTAAAGAGCAAATTAGCAAGCAAGTTGGTAGTTTTCTCCTGTTTCAAAGAATTTGAATCAATTTATTAATTTCCAAATTTGTTCGGATAACTACATCATTTGAACTGTTCATGCTTAATATTGCTAAAAAGCACCTAAAAAAAATTACATTGGCTATTTTGGCCTCATTTTTGGTTAAAAAAACGAAAACTAAAATGTTATTCGATAAATATTTGCCATTACAAGAGTATATGTGTTGGGCCACTAAACCAACTTTATATTAATCACACAACTAATCTTAGTTTGCAAACTATTATCTTCGTAAATATTCTTATAATCTATTGTACTAATTGCAGACCTCATATTATTTATAATTAGAGTCTAAACCTTGCTCATCTTCATTATTATGCTTATTATAGCATTTCTATTGTGCGATTATACAGATGTAGAAAAAAAGTGTGAAGAAAAGAATTTTTATGATTTATACTTATATTCAAAGCCTTTCTATTGACTGCTTATGAATTGAAATTATAAATACCAGTTATGAACGCAATTCAGACATTGAAATATCAGTTTTAATGACAGCTCTGTTTTCTATATAATAATAGAAAATTTGGGTTTCGGTTCGTTGAATAACGAATCATCAGTTTTGTTGAATTGTGTGGAAGAGTCCAAACCACACTCTTTAATACCGAGCCATTTATTGTTTAATTTTTAACAAACAATTGAATGCATTCCATAAATAAATAAAAATAGTAAACCTTTGCCTAAAAATCTTTTGTCTAGATCAGAAAGAAAACATATCAAATAAAAATAATTGTCCTGCTCAGTTCAATTGTGATAGTACACCAGTTCCAGGTATTAAAAAAATATTGTTTGAAAATTAAGGGTATTGCCAACCCTTTTGATTTTCAATTTAACATTTATTTAATAACTGTTCAAAAACTATTCATATCTATTGAATTCAGCTTAGTTTTAATTTTTAAATGGATTCATCAAATTCTAATGATTAGAATCTTGGAATTTGAAACAAATAAGACAAGGATGAAGAAATAAATTTTCTAAGTTGTTTATAATTGATAGTACAGACTGTTTAGTCAAAATCGTGAACTTTGGTCCAGACATAGAATAGACATCGATTTTCGAATATATGTATGCTTTTTATATGAACTTTGACCAAGTCAATGTTTTATATTTTAAGGATACGTGCTTCCATTCAACTAATGAGTAGAAGACAAGTCGAATATCTATGAAATATAACTGAAAAGGATTGTAATGGTCTAAAACTTCTTCTAGTTTAAAAAAATTCAAGTGAAAAATGAGCAAAGTTTTATGAATTTTCAATTAACTATTTTCAATACTTTGGAAATTTTAGTCAAACATAAAGCCAAAGAAAATGAATTAAAACGGCATTTGAGATCATTTGAACAAAGATAACTTAAGTAATTTATTTTTAGTGATTTACCTGTCTTAAAATTGTCGACATATGAATTTAAATGAAATTAAGGTCAAAATAAAGGCCATCCAATTAAACTCGGATATTATGGATGTAGAGACGGTATCATAACTACAGTTATAATTGTCTTTTGTTGAAAAATGCGTTACAAAGAAATAAAATTCAAACAAAAGATATAATTTATATACAGATTGTGTTTAAGTGAATAACTGAAGAAAAGTTACTTAAGTGTAGGGAACGAGTCATTACATATTGCTTTAGAAATTTTTTCAAAATGTTTTTCTGTTAATTGTTTGTTTCATTGGAAGGGTTGGCCCCTAAAGAGAAATCTAAATCTTCCGTATTTACTCTCATCGGTCGAAAAATTGTTAGTTCAGATAAAAGTGGTGTAAAATTTGCCAAAGAAAATGAATTGAAGAGAAATTCTCACAGTTTGAGGGAATGTTCCGGTACTTTGTTCGGAGTTTTGGCATCGCCTAAGATTTTAAGCCAACGACAGAGTCTTACAAATAATCAAAACACAGAAATCAATGCATTGAATGACAAATTGATTTCAATTGATTTTACAAAAAGTGCTAAACAGTTGTCAGTCAATAAAAGTGATGTTAATGTGAGTGAAAGTGAAAAGTCAAAAACTAAGCTCACAGTTGAACAAGAAGTCTGCCTTCTATTGAATGAAGAGTCTGAGTGTGTTATGAAAAGTCAGAACAGAGACGAAGTCATACCATTGAAACAATTGGAGTCCAATAATGAAGACCTGAGTGACAAAAATATTAATGAAGAAACAAATTCAAGCGAACAAAGGGAACAATTGATGACTTTGAAGAGTCCGACAATTGTTAAAGAGGTTATGAAAAAAATAGCTGCCCTCCCAACTCAAATAATCAGTGACCGCCTCAACAAACAGCTCTCCGATAAAGATTCTGGGAAAACTAACTCAATGGAAACAAATTGTTTCAACTCTGGCGACACAGAGGCTATGCTCGTAATCCAAGAGTTAGATAAATCAATAGCTGAGGGAAGTCCCTCCACTTCTAATTCACCACTGATTCTTGAAAAATTCAAATATGACAATAAAAGTGAAAGAGACAGTTCAGTTAAATTGAATGGTCGGCCCAATAAACCCCCGCGTCTTACGAACTGTTTGACAGGTTTGGAATCAAAACACCGAACTTTTATTGAAGTGAATGAAACACAAAACGATAACCTCATTGAAGAACTTTATTTTACTGATGAAAGTGGTATCAAATCAATTGAAAGCATTAAAGTTTTAGAAGATAATCATGGAATGAATGTTAACCATTCAAATCACAATCTCTCACTCAATATAAATGACAGTCATTTCCAAAACCGAAAAAATGCAATTGATTTCCATATCAATTATAAGATCAAACAAATCACTGATGAAGCGGATGACTTGGACGGTGCTATCGCTCGAACAAGTTTTAGGTATATTTCATTCATTTTATACAAATCTTATTTTAAAAGTATTTGTTCTGAAATTTCACAATCAATTTCACACTGACTGATACGGAAGGGAAGGGATGTTGTTCTGGAATTTTTATAATTTTCAGCAAAAAAAATGAACCAAAGATTTCTGTAAATTTTCTCAAACTTAAGGGGAATAGTAACTTATTGACAATTTTTGGCATTGATTTTTAGGGGGGAGGGGGGGGGTCCAAATTTTGTTTTTTGAAAATAATGTTTGAGTTTTATGGACCTCTCCATTGATGATTAGACCCCTTTACGAAATGAAAGACAAAATTTCCTGTTCAGTGAATTATTGCAATCCTGGCTCAAACAATCTTAATTTAATTTAAAAGATTTTGATCTAACCATTAAGTTTTTAAAAGTCTAACGTTTAGTTAACTTTTTAATAAATAGTTTAATACAATAAAGCGCTAAAACTGATTAAAAAAATAAATAATTTTGTTTATTGAGTGCTTTACCTGTCCCCCATTACTTGTAATTGATGAGAATATTATTTGAATGTATTTCTTTTGAATTATATGAATCAGTTCAGTAGATTCGGGTACAAGTTCTCCAAACGCAACACATTTCATAGTAGTGGCGATTGATTTCGGCACAACATTCAGTGGCTATAGCTTTGCGTTCACCAGAGATGTCGACAACTCTATTCATATGATGAGGAAAGTCGAGGGTATTATTAAATAAAATAACTAATATTAGCGATCATTCGTGCGCTTCGCCTATAATTTCAAAGATTACTTCTATTCATAGGCTGTGATCCTGATGTAAGCAATCAAAAAATTCCGTAAGTCTTTAATTCAACAAAAAATAATTGATTGAATTAATTGAATATTTGGATTATTAGCACAATATTACTGCTGACTTCTGACGGGGCCTTCCATTCGTTTGGGTTCGCAGCTCGCGATCATTATTCCAGCCTTGAGCCAAAAGAAGCCAAACGATGGTTCTATTTTGAAAAGTTTAAAATGGAATTGCATTACAACGAGGTAATTTCTTGAAATCTCTCAATTTAACAAAATAATATAGTGAATTCAATTATCTTATCATTAATATATTGAAATCACTATATATATATATATATATCATTAATACCAAGGGTGCAAAACAATTTCCAAGTAGGAAGTAGACCTAAACTTAAGGTCCTAAAGTTTATCGAAATCTTGAGTAGAGCAGACTCCTTGGCCACCACTGGTCTTCAAAGTTAAAATTCTTTAAGGCTGAAATTGTTGGTGAAGTTTGAGTTTTATAGCAAAACGCCTTTTAAGTTCGTCCAAAACCAGTCAATCATTGCACAAAACTCTATACTTTCGCCAAATGTTTTTTGAAAACGGAATCGAAGTGATTTCAAGTGATCCGAATCATTGAATTATAGTTTAAGCCTTTAATTCAAAATCATTGAATCAAATGATTTCAATCACTTTTTTCACTCAAAAACAATCAAATCGGTTCAAAACCAACAAAAGTGTTGACAAATTGTTTTCCTTCTTTTCAAGTCTCTGTCACTCAAGACTGAAATAAAAGCAACGAATGGCAATAAATCTCTGTCGGCGCTCACCATTTTCGCCCACTCTTTGCGATATTTCAAAAGACTCGCCATTCGAGAGCTCAGCGATCAGACGGCTATCAATATTCTTAATGAAGATATTCGTTGGGTGCTAACTGTGCCAGCCATATGGAAACCATCTGCCAAACAATTTATGAGAGCAGCCGCTTATGAGGTATAAAATCAAAATATTATTAAAATCGTCGACTATTTTGAGCTTAAAAGTTTGAAGAATCTAGGGCAATTTTAAAGAATAGGATCATTTTTAGGCCGGTATAGGAAGTGTGGACAACCCCCATCAATTGTTGATTGCACTAGAACCAGAGGCAGCCTCAATATATTGCCGAAAATTGAAACTTAATCAATTGGTTCCTCTTTATCCACCCCGAAGACATACATTAATTCAAGAACCAAATAATATAACCGACAATGAGTTGGCCGTCGATTGTCAGAGCGGTAATCATAACTCATTAAATATAAAATTATTGAAATTAATTCAAAATACTTAACAAAAGCTGACCAATGCTTTGATGCTAAGGCTGTTCCCATCTTTAGACTAACCATTAACTTGATTCACAGATAACTCTGTTTCTGCCGACGCTCTAAATATCATTCATTATAACCACTCAGTCGAAAGTGTGTTCTCTAAAGGTATTTGCTTTATTCCATTTAGGGGTTGGCCAAGGGCTTCATTTCATGGGCTTTAGTAGTGAAGCACCATACTCAGTTTAAGTTTTTATTCAATTCAACTAAGTTTTATCGAAATATAATCCTTTCAAATCTGACTAATTATATTGTCATTGACAATTTGTCATAAAACCCTTGGCCATTTTCCTAAACTTATTGGTGATATTAGAATTGATTATTTAACCTTAGATAACCTTAAATAACTTGTAATCATAATAATATTCTAAAGGAACCAAGTATATTGTGGTAGACGTCGGTGGAGGAACTGTTGACATCACTTGCCATCAAATTCAGACCAAAGAAGGCTCTCTTAAAGAGGTCTACAAAGCGATGGGAGGACCCAACGGTTCCATTGGTGTCGACACCAACTTCGAGAAACTATTGTCAGATATTTTTGGAATAGATTTTATGACAAATTTCAAAAATAAGCGGCCGTCCGGTTATGTCGACTTAATGGCAGCCTTTGAATCCAGAAAAAGGAGCGCCAGTCCCTCACAGATCACGACATCTAACATTTCCCTTCCATTTTCTTTCATAAACTTCTTCAAGAAATCTAAAGGAATGACAGTAAGAAGTGAATGATTTATCGATTCTTACTAATCGGGAAACTGTATTATAGGTGGAGACGGCACTGAAAAAGTGTACAGAGATTACAAATATATCGTACTGTCCCAAACTGGGAATGCTTAGGTTAGAGCCCTCTCTTATGCAACAACTGTTCTCTCCGGTCACACAGCAGATAATTAGTCACATATGGAATGTGTTGAGTAACCAATCAGTTAAAGATGTTTCTTATCTCTTCCTCGTTGGAGGCTTTGCTGAATCTCAGATCCTTCAGTCGCACATCAGAAACGCATTTTCCTCTCACCTCAAAGTGATTATCCCTCAGTCCCCCAATTTGGCAATCCTCAGAGGCGCCACCATCTATGGCCTCGACCCGACTATAATTAGCTGCAGACGCGCGCGGCTTACATATGGGGTGGGAGTTCTCAACAAATTCATTCGTGGCAAACATCCATTGCAAAAGCTGGCCATCAAAGACGGCATCGAATGGTGTGCCGACATTTTGGATAAATTCGTTGTTTGTGACCAATCCATTGGTTTGTTTGAGACAATCACAAGAAGTTATACTCCGGTTAATGAGAACCAAACCTGTAGTATAATCCATATATTCTGTTCTGAAAGAGATGACATCGAATTTATTTCTGACCAAGACGTCTATCGATGTGGTACTCTTTATCTTGATTTGGATCCGATTCAAGATACTATTCCGGGCATCAAAAGAGAAATTCAAACCCAAATGATTTTTGGGGACACAGAAATCAAGGTATGTTTCAAACATTACTAAACTAGGGAACCAGGGATAGCCAATGGATACTTCATCTCAAAGGGTGATCCGACAAAGAAGAGAATCGTTTGAATCAGAAAATTAAAAATATTTGTGACCACCGTTGGCTTTAAATTGCAGACAGAATCAAATGGGTTTATTCTAGCTCAATTCACCAACATATTCTGTACTGTAGTATACTATTGGCTATTCCTGACTCAAACCAGTTATATTTGACTATTAACCAATTTTTCAATAGGTCTGTGCTCTGGACGTGAAGACCAATAAATGTGTGAAGGCACAAATTGATTTCCTCAATAATTGACAACTCAAATAAGGAGTGGTTGCAAACCTGTGCCAAATCAAATACAATTCAATATATCAAATAAGTTTTAATCAATAAATAATATCAAATACAAGTAAACGAAATCAAATTTTAAAACTTATAATATTAAACATTTTATATTAAATAATATTTAAAATATTAAGTTTATAATTGAGTCTCACATTTATTCAACTCTTTTCGATTAAAAGTATCGTCAAAACGAGTGTTTACTTCTTTTAATAGAAGAGAAAGTCTAAAAATCGACTAGGTTCAATAATGAATATAAGGCAAGTGAGGACGGGGAAGGGACGGGGAAGGGAAGGGCGAATGGCAAGAATCGATTAGTCGAAGTCTGGAATGTGATCGAAAGTGTAGCCGTCGTATCCATAATAGGCATAGAAAGCGATTCTCATGTGATAAAAGCCAGGGATAAACATTAGTAAACCCAAAAAGAGTAAAACCAAGAGCTGGTCATTGGGTTCAACCGATTGGACAAAACCGGTTGATATCAATAGACATAAGACCAGTAAAGCGAATCCGATTACCACAAGAAAAAGTGCTAAACATATGGCTCTCCACGGAATGTGAGTCTTTGAGCCCCAGTACTAACCAAATAGACGATAATTGAGACCAAAATCAAATGTTAAACAATTAATTGAATACCTGTTTATTTGTTTGATCGCATACTTCACTCAAATCCTCATAATTTGAGTCAAATTTATTTAAATTTCCGGCAAAACGTTGTTTTAAATTATTATTTTCATTGTTTCCTTTGGTCCACATTTTTGACGATTCATTCAAAACTAAAATCACTTTTTGAATTGGGTTCAAAAAGTAGGCATTTCGGGAACAACCTAGCACAATATCATTATTCACTCACATACAATCCAACCAAAACAGGTAGGGGAGGAACAAGATCAGTCTCTAATTCATTATTATCTTAAAATATACCCTCAAATTCACTAGATTTTATGAGTCCTAAGCATCCTTATACATTTGAACCATTCAAAATAGCCAAAATTTATTTTTGATCTTGTTCATAATCAGTAAATGTTAGAGCGTATAATTTATTTTGAAATGAGGCAGGGACTGTAAAAAACGACAAAGAGTGACGTCATATTTGAATGAATAAAAACATGAATTTGTTGTGTTGTAGAAAAGCAGACGAATAGCAATAGAGTTGATTGAGAAGTGATTTACTCTAACATTTAGCGGCCTTTCTCTCTGTCCGTTAAAAATGAAAGTTATTTACAAATTGAATCAAATAAATAAGATTCTCGACTATTGTTTTCTCATTTGTTTGTCGTTATTGTCATCGGTTTACACAAATGAATGGGAATCCAAAGGCATTTATGTGAAGAAAGAGCACTCTCTCGTCAAACCATATCAAGGTTTGTTTTAATTCAATTATTTTAATCATTTAATTAACTCAGCTTTTCATTTGTCAACACTTCTATTGAAACATATTTTTAATTTATTTTGTTTGCAATTTGTGTTAGAATTTTGCTGTCAATCGGTTTCTATTTGATTTGATTAAAAAACAATTAAAAGTGAATTAAGGGTTTCCTCCAATAGTTTTATTAATTAAAATAATAATCTGTGATTAGGAGTCGGATTGCATGCTATCAATGAATACACGTCTCCATCCAATGTAATCCAATATATTAACCAATTTTATAAACTCTCATATATTCCACATTTGCTAAACATTCTGTAAAACACTTAATAAGTATAATATTTTTTACTGAAATAGTGGCGAAAAGTCAATAAATTGAAGACAAAACTTAGGATTAAGTGACTATTCATTCTATACATCCCTTTAATTAGGGCACAAAACCTTCCTGGATCAATTTATTTTTCCAATGAAACATTTACGAGAATTTTGAATAAAATCCCAGTTATTCTGATAACTATTCAAAATAATTCTCAATATTCATAATAAAGTTCATTAAAAATGAGTTAGAAATACATCTAAAATGTATCAAAATTATAGGAAATTATTTCTTGCAAAATATTTTCCTCGTATAAATTTATAAATGAAATTCTGAAACTTGATTTTGAATGGTTTTGAATGTTTAGGGACAGGTATGACAATTCCTAACTGGGACTTCTTTGGCAGCACAATGGTGACGACCAGCTTTATTCGTCTAACGCCTGACCAACAAAGTCGAATGGGAGGCCTTTGGAATAAAATTGTACTCATTTTCCTCCTTTTGAATACAACTTTTGTTAATTTCATTGAATCTTATGGATAGCCCTATGATTTTGAAAATTGGGAAATACAAATCAATTTCAAAGTCAGTGGACACGGAAAAGATCTCTTCGGTGATGGAATGGCCTTTTGGTATATCAGAGATCCTCTGAGACCAGGTATTGACTGAGAGTTTAATCCTTTTTAAAACAACTTCTCTTATTTTAAACTTTAGGGCCAGTGTTTGGAAATGCCGATTATTTTGTAGGTCTGGGCATATTTTTGGACACTTACGCTAATCAGAACGGTGTCCACAGTCACGGACATCCATATATCTCAACGATGGTCAATAATGGAAGCATTCATTACGATCACGACAGAGACGGCACTCACTCTGAAATGGCCGGCTGTGAGAGCAAGTTTAGGGGTGCAGAACACGACACACATCTGGCCATCAGATATGAAAATGAAGTCTTGACCGTTAATACTAATATTGATGGCAGCGATCAGTGGAAGGAATGCTTTACTTCTAAAGGGGTTCGCCTTCCGACGGGCTATTATTTCGGAGTGACGGCCGCCACCGGAGAGCTCAGCGATAATCACGACGTGATTTCAATCAAAACTTATGAATTGGAAATGACTGCAAAAAGTAATCCACTGGAAGACAGATCGAAGATCATTCCGTCCGCGTCTTTGTTCGCTCCGCCTCGCGATCACACTCCAGACCCACCGCCGCCGATGTCTGGATTCAAGTTATTCCTCATTATATTGTGTGCCATAATTGGAATTATTATTTGTGTTGTCGTCGGACTTATGGTCTTCCAGAAGAATCAGCAAAACTCCAGAAAAAGGTTTTATTAGTGAAACGACTCAATAGTTTAGGAATTTATTCAAATTTAATATTAATTTTCATAATAAAGGTTTTCTCGAAACACTTTTTAGAGTTTTGTTTATTTAATATAAGTTTTATTTCGAAGAAAACTGTTTTCAATTGTATTCTTCTCTTACAGTAATTATATCCTAAAAATTCATATATTTTTTATTTTATACCAAAAAATTGTTTTCTATTAAAAGTAATTTCAATCATTTTTCGCTCAATTATTCCGATTTGTAAATAATAGGAATGTATTTCCAAAAATGTATTTCGGGTTTAAAATCAGCTAATCCTTTCGACGACTTCTCTTATTTTCTCACAGCTTTCCAATCATTTTTCAAATAAATTATTCAATTCTTTAATTTGTTGCCAATATTTACCTCTTATTTATGTCTTCTAATCTGGAAAATGACAAAAAGTTTATAAAATGTTAAGCAAATTAAAAGCGTTCAAAACTGACTGCATTTGGAACTGTTTGCAAGACATCTCCAATTTGTTCACATTCTGCAAGATAACATTGTAAAACTTGTCAAAAGAGAATGGGCATAAACGCCTCTTAACTGATACACTATTGTCGATAGTGTTTTCCTGAGCCACCAAACTCTTGGAACTGTACCAAAGGTTCTGATTGACAAACATTTGAATGAAAACAATTATTGATAAATATCTATCATATTTACGTCAACAGATTTCGATCCCTTCACTATTTGACGCATAACTGCTTTCAAAATTAAATCAAATAAATCAATGCAAATAAGAGTCGTGAGTACAGACCCGATCCGGTGCTCTGGATATTAGCAGCAATTCGCTCACATAGTCTTGACTTAGATTCAGAATATAAATGTCTGGCCTGAGAGGTATGAGTGGTCTGAGACCAATGGTTGGCCTGAAAAGTCTTTCCACTCATTTAAAATTGTTATTTAATTTTTGTTAATATAATTCAGGTTTAGATGAAATTTAGTTAACTTGTAATGTTTGAGACAACCCATAAAAATGATTGCCAAAGACTTAGTGCGTTTATGTAATCGATATTCTTATTAAAGTCGGACCCCTTTAACATTTTCAGCCAAAACTTTTATTTTCAATAATTATACTTTATTCAATTGACTTAATTTGTCCAGATTAGATAAACAAGAATAATTCAAGTATTGTCTGTAATATAGAGGCGCCACAAGCAATGAGTCGATCAAGCAATTTTTGTGTCGCCAACTTCTGTCTTTAAGAGACATCAGAAGAACAGTATTATCACTTTTAAACCGAATTCAAAATAATGAACTCAAATGATAGGTCTGTGCACAAACATTCTCTAATATTCATGTAATAATCATGATTTAGTTTATACCGAACGCCCATTATATACATAATGTATATATAGCCTTGCTCTATTACCTCTATAACCTCATTTTTATGTTGAATCATTCAACTTGAATTGTTCAAGTATAGGTTATCCGGCTAAATTTAGTTTAAAACATTTTGAGTACCTGATTCTCGTTTTTTACATTTACGAGTAAGCAGTATATGGGTTTGTCGTTCTGACCCACCCACCCCCTTCAATTCTTAAACTTTGATCCCATTTTCGGACATCGGATAGTTTTTTCAAAGTGAACTAGCTAGTTGTGATTTCGCATGAGCTTTATGGTAATGTAGATATTCTTGAGGTCACCGAAAATATTTGCATAATAAGAAAGTAAAAGAATGTTAGCTATCTGTCACACCATATTCTAAGTACAATGTAACTTGTAACTAAATAACACAATTTATAATATTTCATATTTATAAATAATAATTCTTTAATACAAAATAAACTAGACACTTCAAAATTTCATTGATTTCAAATTCAAGGATTCATTTTGTTTGTTGAAGAGCACGAAAATATTTGGATGAGATAAGAATTATTGATATGAGAAGAAAACCATGATTGAAGTCATCCAATGAAAGATAAATTAATCGCTGATTCAAACGCATATCATTTGTTAGCTTTGAACTTAATGTTTGAAACCAATTTTATTTTGCTCAACTAAACCAATAAGCAATAAAAATGATTGGTTAATAAGTAAAAATTGAGCAGGTTAGCTCAAAAATTATAAATCAAATAGAAGTTTGATCGGCAATTAATGGATGCTCTGCTAATTTTTGACCCTCAGAATAATCTGATATCTTGCAAATGTGATCAAAAATTTTTAGATTATTTATTTGAATTCGTCGCTCAAAATGGGTTGAAAACAGACATTCAGGACATTAATAATAATGAAGTTTTGAGGAATTTATTATCACTTTTAGTCACTCCGTTTGTAGTCTCTCAAAGATATTTAATGGATGTCTCAGAAGTAAAGTTCGACTGCTTTTCAAACATGAAAGCCGTTTATTACCAGGTATGGATTATTTGCTTATCAATAATACATTTTACCAACAATTTAATCATTTGTTTTCCATTTTCAAGAATCAGGAATTCTTTTTGTTATACATTCATAAAGACTCAGAAAATCGAGTTTTGATGCAAAGAAAAGTTAATATTTTCGCTCAAATCATTCAATTTATTTCCGGTCCTATCATTCATTGCTTTACAAATTATCCAAATTTGACACAAACTGTCTTCAGAATGATTGATGAATGGCATACATTGTCTGAAGACATAACTTTTATGTTAGAAGTGAGTGATTTTTTTTATTTCTTATTCAATCCATTATCCAGATAATCATTTTTTGGCTTAGAACCGATTAAAAGTCATATTTAAATTCCATACTTTTATTCAAGTTAATGGGTTCATCTTTCAAAAAGGGTGTCAGATGAAGGGTTTTTCACCAAACTTTGGGAAATCTAGAAGAGGTCAAAACTGGCTTTTCTCCAATCAGCCATTTTTTAGTAAATTTGGTTTAACTTGCTCTGAAGGCAAACTCATTAAATAATTCCCTGTTATTATTTAAATCAAATTATGAACTTTAACTTAACTTTTCGAGCCCTCAGTCCGTCGAACGTTTGTTTGTTGGATCAGATTTAATGAAGATTTGCGAAAATACTTTGCAACACATCTTAAATAAAATAAAATTTATATCGAAATTTTCGGAAGAAATGGCGACTCATATATACTTATTCTATGGACTCAAATATATTACTTCTATTTCCGGGTAAATTGTCGATCTTTCTTTGCTTAGAGAATTTATTAGTTTTGTGTTTATTTTATAAAATTTTTAGTGCAAGTAAAACCAAAATTTCGAGGGGAGACATGCTTTTAATGGTTTTACTATCACATACTGTCCACTCGGAAAGTGCTTCGAATGGCGTACAAGAATATAGCCATTCATTAATTCAAAGAAAACAATCATTTTTTGAAAGTTTTTCAAAATTAAGTTTGAAAGAAGTGGTGAAACAAAAGACATCAAAATTCAATCAGTATTTGGTATTTCTTAAGTCAAGCGAAGATCAAAAATTGTTTGTTCCGCACATTTACCGCAAAATTCCAATCGACGGTCAATTGTTTGTCATAGTATTAAGTGAGGTAATTCTAATAATTAATGGCTCAATAATTAATAATAACTTTGAAAAATTATAATTACAAAAATGTACATGGTCCTAAAATGGGAATGAAAAGAAAAGATTGAATTGTGGATATTCTAATCAAAGGCAATCAAGGCTTTGAATATAGCAGAGTTACCAAGTTCTTAAACTATAAGAATAGAGAATGTTTTTTCCACATTTTCCCAAAATCTTTATTCCTTAATAAGTCTTTCCGAAATCAGAACATTTTAAAGATTTTTTGTATTTTTGGCGATTAAAAGTCTAAACCGGTTTCAAATTCAGTTCCACAATAAATCAAATGTGAAACATTTTTACAAGTTTACTGATTCAAAAAGTTAGTAGATACAGTATCTGTGTGATTATTTAAGGCTAGTTCCATCTTTTCCAGACACTTTAAAATAAATAATGATAAAAATAGCTAGGATAATTTTTTAAATTATGATTGTTCACTTATTGGTTTTGTGTTTTGCCATGAAAATAGGTACCGACACAACTCTCATCTGATTTGATTTCGTTAATTAATACAATCAATAGTTTGTTGAATGCGTCCAAAGAGAAGCGTTGCTGTCATTCAATCAGTTATTTACAAAATTCCATTAAAAAAGTCAAAGATTTTATATTAAAGAACAATTTAAACAAAGAGAAATGTTTTGCATCTCTGCTACAAAACTTAAATAAACTGAACAAATGCCAAATATTCGATCAAAAGATTAAAAATGACAAAAACCAACTCAACTTTCAAACAGAAGCACAACTTTCGTCGTTGAATAACGCGATTCGAAATAATTATAAGATTTTGGTTTTTGACTTTTACTATAATTCAATACTTAAAATACAGACTTTAGACTCAAATTTATTGAATGAAATCACTTTCCATTCTATGAAAATATTCACCGATTATTTAGGATTTTTTAAAGTCAAAAATCAGCGAAATATGACTCTTTTGGGAATCGATGTCGACATTCAAGACTTAATTGGTTTCGTTTATATCGATAGGACTGTCAACGAACTGATAGTCGCTCCGATTGAAAGCAACACTCAGTTGACTCCAATCGCGGCCAACAATATTGTCGTCCAAATGGTTTATAAGGCTTACGATCAACTGATTCGAGGAAATCTAAGCTACATTTGGACGGACGGTGTCTATCAGTATTCGTATATCATTTGGTTTGAAGATTCTTCAGTTCAGTTGTTTATATGAGTTTTGTTTTATTTTGTTAATTGACAATTAATTTGACTCTAGGGCATATCACTGGATCCAAGAGTCCCCGCTTTCTCATTGGATGCCTACCCCAGTATTATTGGCGGAAATTTCATTCAGGATATTATAAACACCTGTTTTTCGAAAGAGACCAGAATTCAAGAGCGCTGTCATATGATGGAGAGACGGAAGTCTAGCATATCATGCTATCCCTACGAACTCTTTTCTATTTATAAATGCAATTCACTTTTGAGTGAAACGATTGCCATTAAAAATACAAAAAAGTTGTTCACTAAGTTATTGGAAATCGGAGTTTCCACACATTTTTAATAAATTAATTATAAATATATAAATAGTTTATAAAGTAATCAAAAGTATTATTTGGAGAGAAGCGCAAAAGGAAAGCATATGTTTGGGCCCTGAAATGCTGTCAATACCTTTTGGCTGCAATTAATTCTAAAATAATAATAAAAAATACTTAAAATGAGAACAAAAAAATTAAATACAAATTGAAAAAAAAAATATTCTAAATATTCGACTGAACTTTAAATAATTCAATTTGAAAATACTCTGAGCAATAATAATATGCAATCCTTTTTGCGTTTCCAGTTTAGTATAAAAGTTGACAATTAGCTGACGATTAGCTGCGAATTCAAATCAAATGCTAATAAAATGTTTAAAAATCACGAAAATTAAGTTTAAAATCGATTAAAATAAGAAATATTCTATCGATTAAGTCATTAATAGAACACTAATAGAAATCCTTTAAATTCAAGTCTAAACCCCTTTAGTCGAAAAGTTCGACATAATTGGCTGGAAATAAGCCATAAGTGCCGTCGGGGGCCAATCCCTGCCACCATCCAGAGTCGATCTGCTCGATGTGTGTGATGATGTCATCAGGGTCAAAACTTATTTCAGTTTCGTCGGCTGTTTTCCATTGAATAATTATTTAAAATAGATTTGGCTTAAAGAATTGAATGAGTACTGACCGGCCTGATAATCAAACAAAGCCCGAGCCTTTTTCAGTCCGGTCTCGGGTCCATTGGTGTCTGTTTGATCAGTCAAAACATTTTCGGTGCTGTCGTACTCGTCTTCCACCACATTATTCGAATCTAAGTGACACAGAAACCAATTTGTCCAATGGTTAATAATAATGACATACCTTCCCAGGTCTGTTCCTCTGCAATATCTTCAAGCTGATGACTTTCGAGATAAGTCTCTTGTAAAAGATTTCTGGTATAAATAACATCAGTGGGTTCTGCCTGAACCAAATGATTATCTCCATTAATGGTTTGTTGGAAAGTATTGTCTACATCTGCTTCGAGAGTTGCAATCGGGCACTGACTCGTCATTTCAGGAGTTCTCACAGTTTGCACTTCAGGTATATTAGTTTCGTCATTAAAATCTTCAGTTTTGAAGTTATTTGTTTCGGAAGGCTTTCCATTCATATCTGTTTGAATGGAATCGCTTTCTATGGTTTTTACGAAATCGTTAGCTTTGGGCAAACTTTCGTTGGTTTCAAACAAATCTTTTCTGCTGGAAATCAGTTTACTCTGGGTTTGCGAAGAATTTCGTGAAGCATTCATTTGGCCGGCGCTCGAATTCTGTTCGAAAATTGCACGGGTATTGCGTAGAGAGCTTTGAGAGGTCAGTGCCTTTAATTCTTCTGCTCTTTGACGTCTCATTTCTTCACTTCTGTGGCGTCTTTCGTTGTCGTCATTGGCTTCTGGTTTGGGCTCAGATTTGATTGAATTGACGGCATTTCGTTCCGATTCTCTCAATTTGATTATCTGTTCCTCTCGTTCTCTAAGAGACAGTTCCCTATTCTTGGCTTCTTTTAGTTCCCGTTCCTGACGTTCTTTCTCGATTTTAGCCCTGTTCTCATTGTTTTTCTTCTTTTCTTCGATGAGTCGAAGTCTTTCCTCTTCCTGTGATTTATTCCAAAACTCTTCTCTGTCAGTTTGACTGATTTCTCTCTGGGGTTGTACTCTCTTATAGTTGGTTCCGACGGGACCTATGTTTTCGGTTAGGTCTAACCTATCCTTTAAGTTCACTTTCACCGAAACCTTAGTTATTTTACTCATTATCACTGGTGGTTCCACTTCTTCTTCAGTTCTGGCATTAATTGTAAGGTGTGCCCCTTTGAAGAAGTCGCAAACATCGCGGAAGTGATTAATACAAACACCTTTCCTCTGTAGAGGAGCCCCTTCTCCTTGCTTAAAAAATAATCAAAGATTAGTGATGACCTAATACTTCAATTATCATCTACTGAAAGCACAATTTGAGCCAATTATAAAACACTTAAATGCATTGAAACATATAAAATGAGTTTAAAGTTCATTTCTGGCGCAACAAAGTATTTAGTGTTTATTCTTTTAAAAAATTGTGCTTTGCCAGGTGCTTTGCCAGGTGCTTAAAGGTCCTGAGATGAACTTCTAAACCAAGAAAGTGACAATTATGATCTAAACTCCATACATCTGACAGTACAGAAACATTCTCATATTTTCACATGGTATAATTTCATAAGTTGTCTAATTTCACCAACGAACACC